>BLKR01006539.1:0-55323 GCA_011170035.1 Teleogryllus occipitalis
CATAATTATGGGGCGGATTTTGATCCCCATAATTATGGGGAGGATTTTGCCAAAAATGATCAATAAAATGCTCTTAAAATGTTATAAAAATGGCCTAAAAGCAAAGAAAAATGAACATGAAGACTATGAAGAAAAACATTTACGTGTTGCATCTAGTAAATATTATTTGAAGTAAGTACCATTAAAATGATATTAAAATCGATGAAATCAGCTAGAATGCATTAAAAATGACGGGAAAAGGTAAGAAATGACTTATTAATCGAAATAAACGAAAAATGCAACAAAAAACTACAAAAATGGGTCATTTCACTTTGTAATAACATAAAATTGATTTCCATACTAAATGGTTCCATACTAAATTGTTATAAAGTGAAAAGAAGAAAATCACATTTCATTAAAATCCGCTCCCTTCATATTATATATACAAAGTTTAGCTTTCTGTACTATATCTCTATATAAAGATTAACTGTGCCAAATCTCACACTCCTCCGTGCACGTAATGTGCATAAAAAGTGTTACAAAGTTTTCTCTCCGCGTATTAATGTATAGATTACAATACCAAAATATTACCTTCCGGGCCCAGTCCGAACTCGTCTTTGCCTCCGTCGGCGACGCGAGAGGCTTCGGAGGCGCAGCGCACCAACTCCAGCACCTCCTCCACCGCCTCCTCCACCATCATGCTCCTCCGGTTCAGCTCCTGCGCAAAGCGCTCTCATGCTCTGCATGCCCACGAGAGTTTCTGATCGTTTGTGCACATTGAGAGTTCATTAGGAATTCTTTTGAGCGAGTACTCAAATATAGTACTAAAAGTAACAAAACGTGAAGTAAGAGTCAGAAAAGGAACAAGAAATGAGTGTCAGGGTATCCGAGGTTGATGATGATGATCATGATAACAACAATAATATTAGAATGGTTGAATATCTTCCTGTTGATCCCGTTTTAATATTGTAGAAAGATGGTTCTTTTTAAATTTATTGGACCAAATAGGATCAATCCACGATGATACCAGACATTAAGAAGTATAATTCATATAAATTTATTGGTGCTTAACGTTTCGCACATTTGGCTTGTGCCTTTTCAAAAGCATTTGAGAAGCGGTTGACAATAAACATTACATTTTTATGTAGTAAAAAACAAAAGAATAAATTAAATATACATATTGAAGATATATTAACGTTTAACAACATTCTCATGTAAAGCCTTTTTTACAATCTGCCGAAGGCGGCGTCCAATTTGGTGGCTAAAATATATTACTTAACATTATTATTAATATTAATAATATTGTTATTAATAATAATGTTAATATTATTATTAATATTAATAATATTAATAATAATAATATTAATAATAACATTAACAATAATATTAATAATAGTATTAAAATAAATGTTGATGGTCTACGGAGAATGGGCCAAAAAAGTACATTATAAGCTTCATCGTATCTGGGTGCACAACACTAACTCGAACAGAAAACATCAAGATTCTTAATAAAGTGACTCATTGAACCAAAGAGAATGATAAGTCAGTTCCGACAAATTGGTACGAACATGAACCAACGTGTTATATGATACGGAAGTTGTTATAGTGCTCTATGACATACATCTGATCACCGATCACAGAATTTTAAGAGTTAAGGGTTAAAGAGACAGACACAAGGATAATATTTGTTTGCCTGTAGATTTTATCGTCCCGTATGATGCAAACATTTAAGTCAAAGAGGTGGAAAAAATAAGCACCTACAAGGAACTTGAGATTGAAATCTCCAGAATGTGGAACAATAACACGCGTGTCCTCCCTGTTGTTGAAAAATGCACTGGGACTATAAACGAGGTGCACAGAAATATCTTGAAGAGCTATCGTGCAAAGTTAGCGTACCACAAATACAAAACAATGTAGTATTAGGCAGCGTCTACTTTTTTCGCATAACATCAATTTGTAAATTATGCGATCTCAGTTAATGATAACGTTACCAGCATTTGTGAGCTGCAATTTATCGTATTCCATCAATCGTTGAACGGTTTTAGACCCTAGCGTTGACCACAGACGGATATTTTGCTGTAAACCAATTTTTCGGTATCAAGAATTCAAAATGTTGTTTACGACTACAAACATATTAGAGATTGAATATATATATATATATATATATATATATATATATATATATATATAGTATAAAGCCAATGAATTCCATCGAACATTTAAGGGATTTAGTCTAGAGGTAAGTTCGTGCACAACTCTGCACCGGCAACACTTTATCAATTATGGACGGCTATAGGGGCGACTATTTCTGCAGGAGGACTTCCATCGACTTATTGAATCCACGCCACGTCAAGTTGCTACATTTCGCTGGGCGAAAAGAGGTCCGACACGATATTTGGTGGTGCCCCATGACTTTTAAAACCTCAATGTAAACAAAATTTATCCTTTTTCAACTTTCTCGATAGCAGGGTCTTTTTCGATTGCCCCACAATGCGGGATGTTTCTGACGAAACGTCTTCCACTGCAGCATTACAATACTTTCTATTTACTACGTAAGTGCATAGTACGTCGAGAAAGTAAAAAGGAAGGTACAGGATCTGAAGGGGAGTAGGGAAGAGGGAAGAAGAGATGAGGAAAAGAAAAAAATCCTGATTGGCTCACGGTAGCGGCGAGGCGACACGTGTTCTCCGCCTCCGCCAAGAAGTCCTCCACGGCCACCGGCGCATCGGGCAGCGTCAGCAGCGCTGTTTGCTGCATGATCTCCAGCACTTGGATGATGCGGTTGTGATACACGTCATGCACCCTGCACAAGGTGCAAATCGTATGTTTTTTTGAAATTTTTTAAATATCTAATGTACAAGGCATCAAAACAATTCAACATCTTGTGCTCTGGCACTTGCCGCTGCCGTGTCAAAAACATGGATTCTGCAAGGTCGCGAAAACAGAGCATGTCGAAGCGACTGCCCAATACCCCAATACGACAAATGCTCAGGGACCTCAGAGATAAGAGCAGAATGCGCACACTCAGTTTTTTTTATTTTAAATTATATTTATTTTTCAATTGATGGTTACATGGTTAAGTATTAACACTCTTTCACGTATTTTTGGATTGACTTAGAGCTAACTAAATCTAAAACTAAATTTAATCTATCTATTACTCAGGCTTAGGATGCCCATTGAGCACCTACGCTCACTTTACATCGGAAAAAAATTGCAGGAAGGCATGCACCGAATGTCTATTACGGCTTCGGTTCGATAAATCGTTGTGAGTGGCTAGGTTGTAGTAGGCTATTTAATTTATGGAGGATATATTTGAATAGAAGTTGTTCGAGAGATGAACAATGTGGTGCTTGATGGATGGCAAATGTAGTTCTCTATGAAGTTGATTATTGGGAATGAACCATGGTGGCTAATCTTAATTAATGGAAGGCGTGCACTGGCGCGGCATAGCCCAGAGCAATTATCGTGAATCACATCGTCGAATACAATAGTTCTAAGTGGTAATCGATCGTTTTTCGTCATCAGATGGGACATACGGTGCTGACTTTTGCTGCAGGTACGCTAGGACATACTGTATTTTAAAACGAACTGGAAAACGTTTGTATTGTGACCTGGTGACGAGCTCGTCGAAGGCGCGAACGGCGTTGCGCGTGGAGGCGGCGAAGGCCTCCCAGCCGGGCGACGTCCAGCACAGCGAGGTGAAGCCGGGCTCCAGCAGGCGCGCCAGCCGCACCAGCTGCGGCAGCAGCAGTGGCCGCACCTGCGCACGCGCCGTTCCCTTTGCTCTCGCGCGTCGAGCTCATCCTCTATATAACGTGTGTCTCAGAATAAATGGTACTAACTTCTAGGGCATGTATGCACTACACTAACACACATACCAGGGAGAACGGTCGGGATATTAATGCTTTTCCAGGCTGGGGCGGTGCCCCGCTGATTGGAGTTTCCTGGATGTGGAAAACACGGCTATTCAACGTGTAGATCGGCGCCGGATCTCATTATCCAGCGAGGAAAGATTACAGCCATCTCACGAGGGTAAAACATGCACTACACTTACGAGGTTAATGAATGACCTTGGCAGTTCAAGCTTCCATAATCATCAGTCAATCTAGGACATCTAGGAGATCGAAGATGATAACTTTTGCCCATGAATATCTGCATAAAAATATCATAAACAAAGGTTATGCATGTTACATTTCGGTCATTCACGCTATAAAGAGTAGACTACTCATGGATAAGCTCCCTACCAATTAGGGGTAAATGTCACATGTGTAACTTCTTTATGTGACATTTACCACCTCATGATCTTTATCATCAAAGCAACATGTCAAAGGGAAGGGGAGAAGAAACTACAGTATACAGTGGGTGTCGCAGAATAAATATATTACTATCTATAAGGGCACGAAGGGAGTCGGTTACAATCACGTTTTACCGTTAATCATGGGGTAATAAATTTTATACAACGATGTTACACATGTGGCATTTCCCCCTTATTGGTAGGCAGTTAATCACGGCATTCTTTCTGACGCAGTCAAGATATTTTGAGTTCCTGCCGAAACGCTCAAGTATTCCATAACGAAAACCAAGAACAAAATTCTTGTCTTGAAATGACACGAAGAAAGAGGAGACGTAAGCAACAAATGTTAGTTTTTTGGAACAATTTATCGACGTTAAAAGTTTCGATGAAAAGGGGAAGCGAAGTGCCTATAGCTCTTCCAAAGTTGATTTGCAGAATGTAATATATATAAAAAAAGAATACAATTATTAATTGATTAATTAACACTTTCTTTTGAAACAAACATGGAAAGAAATATTTTCATAAAAACATTCGAAAGTTCGCCTTATGAAATTTTGAATCTACTGTAATTCGTTCGCCCCCAAAAACTGCGCGCCCCAGGCTGCAGCCTACTCTGCCTATTCGGTAATCTGGCACTAAACATGGTACGGGTCTTTGATCACATAATTTATAATTAGCGCTTTTGTGAAACCTTGGCGTATATTTCGAATTTAAATCAAGAATAGACGTTCGTTTACTAGACGTGAGGAGGAGAATAGTTTTCACCTACTTTTGAAAGCAGACTCTACAGCCAGAAATCTTGGACCTCAGGGAAACATGACTATAGAAAGTCGAGTCAAGTTTGATGTGAAGTTTGATTCAAGAAACTATTTCTCAGTGCCAATTAGCAATTCTCAAACAAAGTTGCTCTGAGAATGAAATGAAAACCAAGAGGTTATGAGAACTTAGGGAGGCCCTCTTTGAATGACAAATGCATTGATAAATCTAAGACTAAAAATATTAGCAGATACATCAATTTATTTTTCAATACATAGAAGTAAACAATTACTAGCATGCATTTGACTCATTTTTTTAATAATATTTTCTGACCAATATATCATTTACAATAAAAATAGAAAGTGGGCATGATCATTTTCCCAAAAATTGGACGCCCTTCTTTTTTCGTAAAGTAAATATTTCACTCTAAAATTTGCTTATGACATAATTTTAAAGTCTCAAAAGTACTCGTACAACGACATTTTGACCACTCCAAGAGTTGCGGCTTAACTCAAGTAATACTATCGACTCCAGTTATAGTGAACTCGGATATAGTGAACTTTCGGTTATAATGAACTTAAGTCAGTGGCCCCGTTTCACATACGTTACAAATGCGCACAACAAGATTCGGTAATAGTGAACTCGGAACTTCGGCTATAGAAAACTAGAAAATGCATTCTGGGAATTAATTCCTTCCTAGCAAAAAATATATTGCCTCAGTGCCATAATTCCAACACTAGGCATCTTGGAAAAAGTATCGTCGGCCAAAAGTCATCATCAATTAAGTCTCTCCGGAGATGGAGGCAGCGGACACGGAATGGAGACCTTACCGATAACTGAAGACGATACCAATGAAGAAGGGGTTCCATCATTGCAGGAGTGATTGAAGGGTGTCAACACTGCATTACGATACTTAGAGACAGTGGAAATTGCAGAATCAAGTATGGATAGTGTACGAACTCTGGAGAAGGATGAAGAGAAATTACTAATGAAAAATATACGCAGCAAACAATTGAAAATAATTTATTTTTAAGGTCAAATAAAGATATTCAAATTTAATTTCATGCTGTCAACGCAGTTTGCTGTATCTCTGTAGTAATAAAATCAATCATTGTGTAGAAATTCACTGTAACCGGAGTAGACGCCTTAGATTTGTCTGCAACCCGCATTACTTCGGTGTATTAACGCACTCCTGTTGCATACTTTCAAGGTGAATCAAGACGCAAATGTTCCCGTTGCGGTATCCTTTATAATGATTCTTTCAATAAGTATTTCTTAACAGTGTAAACTATTAGCATACACTTATTAGAAACATTACTTTACAGGGTATCATATTCATTACAGATAATGGTTTGCTAATCAAAAACCAATTAGTTTGGTGTTAGTGAGTTATCGGCATTACAACAAATTAAAAAATAAATTAAAATGAACGACAGAAACAGGATTGAGTTGATTCAAGGTTATGTTTGTAATGCACCTCTTTCTCTTAATTGCCCAGCTTCATACTCAAATTTTTACTTGGGTTTTCGCTTAGAAAAGAAAGTTATCAACTGAGACTACCATAAACGCTTATTGCTGTATTGTCACGCCACTTTCCTTTCACTCTATTCGCTGGAATTCGATTCTACTGGCCAAGGGATTTTCCTCTATGCGGCGGTGAAGAGGGACTTGGTTTTCTGTTGTTGGCGGCGGAGTGAGGTGGTTACATACTATCGTCGCGACGCAAAAAGCCCGTGTCTCAGAATCCGCGTAGGGATGCAAGCGGCCTCAACCTAGGCTCTGCGATGAAGGTTTGGGATCAGTAGATTCGCGGGTAACCGTATCTAAACATAAAAGTATTTTCTGCTGGGTGGAGGATTAGCTTGCAGGGCGCTCACCTCTGATTGGGTGATCTGCTCAGCGGCGACAAAATTGTCTTAACATGACAATTTCCTTTCACATCTATTTGCTTGTGGCAATACCTAGATGCCACGTCATTTTCATCTAAGTGACGTGTAAAGACCGTTGATCGTTTCGGAGGCGAAGTGATCTCATTTCTTGGTGAATAAAGCCTATTCCATGAACTCTGCTAGCGCATTCAACCTAAATTCAGGGTTGAAGTTTTAAGAACAGCAGATTTTCGGATATCTTTAACTAGACGTCACGGGATTTTCCGCTAAGCGGATTGATTGAGTAGTGATTTCTGGCGCGTCAACTGATAAAATCATTACTCGCATTAACGTAGTGCACGTTTTTATCGTGGGAGGTGGCGATGATCTTCTCCCGTTGGATGGCGAGATCCAGTGCTGCTCCAGTCGTTGATTAGCAAGATTTACCCAACCAGGTATCTCCCACTTGCGGGATACCGCCCCAGGCGGGACAAGTTCTAAGCGCTCGATATTTGTGGTAATGTAGATCATGTAAATGTCAGTGCGTGTAAGTAATGGGTGAGGATAGAACAAGAAGTGAATGGAAAAATCGCGTGCGGTCCGTGGTAGACTCGTTTGATAGGGTACTGCTCCCACATTCACGTGGTGTTGATACAGAAACCACAGTATACTACTAATCAGAACAGCTGGCCGCTAAATTCTCCTCTAGACAACGGCTGAATTCGACTTAGATGACAAGCTAGTGTCAAAATTCTTGCCACCGTCCATCCTCGAGCCCTAGGGCGTCCCAGTCCAAGGCACAGCAGCGACATCAATTGCTGTGCTGAGCCTAATGCTAATGCTGTGCTGCACCTAATCCAGTCCGCTAAACGGAGTAGTATTTCTTCTATCGCTCACCTCGGGCTGAACGCGCTGGGCGGCGGTGACGAAGTCGTCGAGCAGCAGGCAGAGGGTGTCGTTGACGCGCTGGAAGTGCTCGCGGCGCGCCAGCAGTGCCAGGGCCACCACGGGCTGCGACTGGCCCAGCTTCATCATGCACTCGGCCTCGCGGATCAGCAGGCGGATGCGGTGGTCCAGGTTGACGCACGCGCGCCCGCCCGGCCCGTGCAGCGCCAGCAGCGGCTCCGCCAGGCACCCCTCCACCGACCACGCCTACGCACGCGCAGGCCGTTGGATTTATTTCACTTGATGTATTTGCGTCAAAGACCAGTAAAACATTGTGACGTATCAATCTGACAATCAATTATGCCTCAACGTTGCGTGCCCCTTTGTCTAATATTTGCCACTTCGCCTAATAATTGCCCTACCCTATGATGTCAGGTTGTCAGTTCAGTGCAGGTTGAGTTGAGAGAAAATCTTCCAGATGAAGTGTTTCAGTGGGTTACCGAGTGTGAACAGTAACGGAGTGCATTACAAGCGCAACAAATCTTTTTCGAAATTGGTTTGGAAATTTCAGTTCAATGAATTGGTAAGGTACATGTGCAATACTAATTTCATGCTACTATTCATATATATGTGGTAACAATGATTCAAATTAATTATGCTAATCAAGTTAATTAAGTTAATCAAGTTAATTAAGTTAGTCAAGTTACTCAAGTTAATCAAGTTAATTATATATTGTTGAATTTTCCATTTTAGAAAATTTTTCCAAACTTTTTAATTAGCATTTTCAAACATTTTATCATTATTTCTACATATGAAAGTTTGTATATATCGAATAAAATTGAAAGAAATGTCAGTTTCGACACATGGCGGACCTACTGTACTTTAATAATTTAACTCAATCTGAAATTACACTAGAGTCCAGCTGGAATTTCTCAACTGAAACACTGTTGCTTCTTCAGCATCTCTGTGAGGTCCCAGGGTTTACTTGAATGGGATCAGTATATACTCCCTCACTCCCCTGGAAATAATCCCATCAGATTCTGTAAAATTACATCGTTCTTCGAGTCCCTTCTCTCGCATTTACAGTCGTCCAGTGTTCAGAATAGAAGTTCAAGTTCTATGCTGCTCTGTACCGATTACAAAACAACTGTCATGTTCAAGGAGCGCTAAACATTGGCGCGCTGCCGTGCGCTGTGCCGGCGCTTACGTTCATGGTGAGCCAGGTGTGCGCCGTCTCCTCCTCGTAGGCCTGCAGCGCCGAGGCGACGGCCGCGTGGCGGCGCTGCAGGTCGGCCGTCTGCGGCAGCGAGCCCAGCGCCGGGTGCGCCGCCGCCTCCGCCACCTGCCACACACGCACCCGCATTGCCAACTACTGCGCTCGTTAGTCCCGTTAGTATAGACAATGTTATGTCGCGTGAGATCGCGCTCTCTGAATATGAATCAGTGAAATTGTCGCTGATTCAATTAGTGAGAGCAAAGTCACTGATATCTTCAGTCGAAATATGTAGTTTTGCTGACAATCAGTAAATACGTGAACCTTTTCAAAATGACCGCCAGCATTTCATTGGTTGTCAGTTGGCCGCGCCACTATACCCAGAGAGCAGAGAGTATACTAATGACTATGCCGACTGGTCCAGTCATTCACGTGCTGTGTTGTGAATGTATGCAAAATCGCACGGCGGAGCCAGTGGAATAGAGGTTTCCTGCGAGAAAACTGACCTGTGTCTGAAGATTGTTTTAATTGCATTAGGTAAGTAGTTTTCGCTTTTCTGTGACTCGTCTTGTTGATAACTGTGAGACGTTTTATTTTATGAGCATTTGTCCATACTAAGAAATAGGTTATGAACACGTTGTTAATATCACGTATTTGTTTTTGTTATTAACTCGGAAACTTCTTATGTAACTTAAGAGTTTTAATGTAACTGTTTGGTGATACAGTGTGAAATATCTGACGTGCAATGGATAATTTCGTTTATGAAATTTGTAAAAAGTCCAAAATGCTCTCGATTACACCACAGCAGAGCCGGGCATGCCAGCAAACTAATAACTCATTCTTTGGTTTTTCCAATTTAGTTTGACACCAGTCCAGGAGTGGAGTTTTGAAGAAGTGTAAGAGAAAGTGCTGGAGCTAACTGGGGACTCTAACAATGTGAATATTTTGAAAGGTATTTTAATTTGCCAAAGACGGCTGTAATACTGATTTATTTTGATCAGTGTTCCTTGCTTTCCTTAGTCACTAAACACATTATATTTTACTCATTTACATGGCAAGGCTAGTTTGGCAGAGGAGTGGGAGTGCAGAAGGTACATCAAAGCCATTCCTGAGGTTCCCAATCCAGACCTCATAATAATTCTGCCAGTTAGTATGATCTTGTATGTAATCTGAAAATAAAGTAACCATTTTTTCCTTGCATAACTTCTTGACCTATCTTTTTTCTGTTTTAGGAGGGCTCTAATTTGCATCTGGAGGAATTGGAAAGGAGAAAAACCTTCAAGAAAAATGTCCAGCAATATTTGATATGGGTGAAAGGATAGAAAAACTATTCGTGTTTTGTTCAGGGTGATGGTTGGTTTTAACATCTGCCCTTTTTTTAATAATAATAATAATAATAATAATAATAATAATAATAATAATAATAATAATAAAATATTCCTTCACCCATTGCAGCATTTGACTTACTATTTAATATTTACAACAAATTTTGCATACTCAACATCATTAGCAATTTTTTTTCATTTTTAGCAGTATATAATGATTATATCCTTCAAATATTTAATTTGAAATAAAAACTCATTTGGGTTTCTGTAATAAACCCCCCCTTCCGGGAAATGAACAATGCTTTTGCAATTGTTCAATTATCATAACCTTCTACCATTGGAGTTAGTTTTGTTATATCATAGAAATTTGATTCTTTGGTTCTGTGTCCGGTTTTGACTTCATAGATTGACTTTAAGATTTTCCCAATATCGAGGATGGCCCAATTCTCAATTCATCTAATTTCTTCCTATTCAGGTGATTTTCATGTTCTATGTACACAAGATCTCCCTTTTTAATTCAATTTGTCTCCTGTGTAGGTTGAATATTTTTTTTGTTGTCATTATGAAGTTTTATTGTATTCTTGAGTGCTATTTTCCTCTCTCTTTCTAAATCTTCGGCTGTGCATTTTATTTTTAATTCATGCGGATGGTTTTACCCTCTAGCAAGTATTTTGTTGAGAATTTTGTCACTGTATGCACTGTCTCGTATTTCTCCACAGCTTTTTTCACAATAGTTGTCCATAGCAATAGCAGCCTGTTTGTTAGTTTCATTCATAATACATCTTATTTTATTCACTAAAGTCTGGTTTAATCTTTCATTGAGACCATTGGAAAAAGGCGCATCTATGGCAGTAAAAATCAATTTTATTTTTTCTTTACATTGAATTGTTTTAATTCTTTTGAATTTATTCCTGGATATTGATCCGTTAGTACCATCTGGACATAATGGTATTTTGTTACTTCCTCAGTTAGTTTTATGAAGTCATCAGCGTTTTGATTTTTTGATGTTAAAATATAAGCATATCTTGTGAAATGGTCGACCAGTAGGTGTAGGTATTTTTTTGTTGACCGGGATCCTCCATAACCTCCGATGGTATCTATAGAAACTATCTTGAATGGGTACATTGCTCAACCTAGGTGTGACATTAATCCATGTTATGATTTTCTTCATGATTTATTCTTTAAGTAGATGTCACAAGTTTCACAAATCTTCTCTATGTTTATGTTTATATTTTTCGCTGTAAAGAATGGTGTTACTTTATTTATCATATGCGCTCTTCCCAGGTGACAATAAGTATTCTGTACATTAATTAGTAATATTTTACTAAATTCTTCTGATAATGAGAGTTTTTCTCTTCTTTGAAATTTTTATAATAAATTTAATTTTAGAATATTAGTTTTTTCTTATTGTTTTGTAGTTTTGTGCATCTTCTTTGATCCTTTTTTATGTCTTCTAATTTCACTAGGTCTACTATTTTTAATATGTCATCTGAATTTTCATCAGGCTCTAGAACTCGATGCCTGTTTAAACAGTCTGCCTCTTGGTTTAATTTTCTAGGATTATATTTAACTTTAAAATTGTATTGGGTCAGATAGTATGTCAAATCACCCAGTTCTTAATCTGTTATTGCTTTTATATTTAAATTTTTTAAAGGTTTATGATTGGAGTGTACCAAAAATTCTCTTCCAAGAAACCAATATTGCCAATATATCACAACCTTTTTTATTGCCAAGCACTCAAGGTAAATTGCTTTTTTTTTCCTTTTGAGCTTCACTCACTTTTTCAAAAAATATGCGACTGGCTTATTATCCCCATTTTTGTCCTTGGTTTAGTACAGCTCCGATTTCTTTTATGCGTGCGTTCTTTTTCCAATTGTTCCATTCTGATTCTACTGTATTTTTCAAAATCATTCTTGAGTACCAATCTGCGCTTGCATTGTCAAGGGAAAATTTTAGAATTTCTCTTCCACAAAACAGCGTTCACACTCTTTTTCAAACTCGTTTATCCATTGGCATGCGTTTGATTTTCTTCCATTAAATATCTATCTATATATTTAAAAACATAAAGCATTCTGCCATGGCTTCGTTTGGAGCTTCTACTGAATTGATTGTAATATTTTTTCCTTTAAATGAAAGAATGTGATCCCTAGATGTGTTATCAAGGATTGTGTTGATTCACCAACATTTACGGTGTAAATTAAATAATTAAATCATTCTTTAATACTACGCGTATCAGTAGTCAATTGTTTTCTTCCAAAATGCTGTTTCAAAATCGAGTATATGAAACGCTAGATGTTAGTCCAAGCTGCTTGATGTTATGTTTTGATTGTTGAGATTTGTTTACAATTCGTCACAGTTTTGTTTCAGTGTATTGAAATTATTTCATATCATTGTGGCTTTGACAGTTTGCATGTATTTGCTTTTGTGATGTATTTTTTAGAGAACATTCGGACAGTGGGTTTTGCTCAGTTGTACTGAAGTAGTGAAGTTGTTCACAGGTTATGTCGAATGCCGAATAGTTGTCCACGCGCCCCCAAAGAAGCAAACGTACACTGGACGCAGAGAATGAGAAAGTCAGCGCAGAAAATGTCAGTTTTGTTCTGCTTTGTACTTCCCATGCGAGAGAAATTCTGCAAACGTGTTTACTCTGTGTTGCTTAAATTGGGAAGTAAGTTTACCTTCAAGCAATATGCCAGAAGTAATCAAATGACACATCAAAAAACTTTAGAAATAATATTGATGGATAACATAACCTCCAAATCAACATTGTAAATAAATAAACATTTTTATGTAAAATCTATTGATAATAATTAATTTAATTACAGCAATTCAATATCCGTCAGTATAATAGTGCTCTTTCTTTTGTGTCATATCGTGTATTATTGGAATATGTGGGCCATTTTGCATTGCCACCTGGTCATGGACCATACGTGTTCAAAATTTTGGGAACTACACATCACAGAATTTCTTCGTTATAACCCGAAGATCCAAACAATGCAACATATTGTGAACATTAGTCTGGGCACAGTATTTTACATTTATCTAAGATCTCACCGTCAAATTTTGACGGGTTCTCACTAGTATTAATAAAATCATTGACAATTTTTCTCAAATTTTTTACTTCAGATATTTGTTGCTTATCTTCTAAAACTTTCTTTAAAAGTTTCTCAATTGTTTCATCTGAGGTACTCGGGTAGATTTTTCAACTTTTTCCTCTGTAATCTCTTCTATGTAGTAGTTGTAAAATTGCAAATTTTCCTCTTCATCCAAATATACTTTTGATAGATTTTCTGATAAAGAAATCCAGACTTTGATGTCTCTTTTTTTAAAGTATTTCTTACCTTACCAAATATTTGTGTTGTAATTAGCTCCTTGTGAAGATTTGTGTTTTGGAGTTCATCTGGTAAGCCATTTAAAATTTTTACCTCAAGTGAATTAATAGCTTAGAACTTGCTCTTCTTGACACATGCCATCATTCATCAATTGTATTCCTGTCTTTGAAATCAGTGGCCAGGTGCCTCCATTGCGGTGTCAGGTATCAGTCATTTGTTCGGTAGCATGGCAGATTCAAATTTTTAGGAAACGACACACAATAGTCTTTGTTTTCTTTATACACATATATATGTGTATATATACATGTGTATACATATATATGTACATAGAAACAAAGGCATGCAGTGCTGTTAACATTTCCAATTTTAAGCTTGGCAATGCTGCCGATTTTAATTATGAAAATTATAATTAGCAGAGGAAGCTGATTAAGTTGCCCTAAAACTTGCCAAATACTTGTAATAATATCAAATGTTTATTTGTATTTTTACTTTAAAAATTTTGACATTTAATGTTCTCTATTTATTTTTATTGTAAAATTCACATAAAAATCCATTGAAATGTATTTATACACATTTAAATTATAAGAGGATTATAATTCTTTCACTACTTTCTTCCCAACTTTCTTTTCATAATTTGTTGTATTGTCACCAAAATGTCAATAATATGTACATAAAATAAAGAGTGTTAACTGCAGGCCAATTTTTCTCCGTAGTGAGTTTTGAAAAGTTCCTGAACATGGTTTTCTTCTGTTGTATGTTTTTCATTGGTTTAAATAAAGACTGTATTCACCTATCTCACTTAAAAAGGCAGTATCTACGCAACGCGCCAGCTGTGTGGTTGCCCAACCAAAAAGCTCTATCTTCCCCGTGTTAAATCGAAGGACTAAGGAGTAAAAACAATAACTTCATTAATAGAACCAAGAGCGTGGTGCAATTCCTGACAAGGCACCAGACACCGGAGAGAGCGCCATTTGGACGCCCTTTCGTTTCAAAATGATTTCATATACATCGCTATTGCTGCAATATCTTCAATAATGAATGTTTTAAAAGGAAAATGTATATTCCTAAGATACGAGATCTTTTTCATTTTCTGGGGGTTGTGCAACCTAAGCGCGAGCCGCCACTGCTGGGATAGCAATGCAATATTTCACTGATTCAAGCAGTGTAGTTTCACTGATTCAAGCAGTGAAGTTTCACTGATTCAAAAAGTGGTCCCGATTTTCACTGATTCATTCAGTGTAGTTCACTGATTGTCGGTGGTCGGATTTTAACTACCACAATCAGTGCATAGTCACTGTCAATCAGTGGCTTTTCACTGATTCAAATTGAGAGAGCGGTGTTCTTCTTCTGGTGGATGGTGGGATCCGGTACCGTCCAACACGTCTGTTTGGATTTCCCTCCCCAGGTCTCTCCGCCAGCTGGAAACGCCCCATGTGTAATTAGGTTCATTAGGCTCTAAGCTCCCGACTGGTCTCTTGACTTATGTGGTAGTGCATGCAAGTGTATGTGAGTGAAGAGAGAGGGCTGGGAAGAGAAAAAAATATAGCGCAAGATCCTGATCACATTTGATTGGTTACTTTCACGGAATTCTCATGGAATTGATAGCAGGGACCAAGGAAAACTAATAGAGAGCCGATCATTCTTGTCCAGACCGGCTGAATTCGGCCATGACCGTCAGAACTCGAATCCTTGGGCCTCTCGGTTAGTCACTACAGATACTATGGTAATGTTGTCTGTGAGCTAACTCAGCTTGTACGCGCCTTTGGGTCCGAAAAAGAGTTTGTATGAGGAAGTGTGCGACTGCTATGTTCAGTACCAGAGCCTTGACGAGAGACAATGTGATGGAAGTGAGTATGGAAGTGTGGAGCTGAAAGTGATAGAAGGTATGATAGTGTATCTGTACGAGTGTACCATATGTTCAAGTAACGAGGAAGTAAAGAGTGAGCGAAAATTGTAGAAGAGTAAATGTGTAATTTGATTCGATTATTAGGACGTGTGTAAGGAATGTATGATGTATAAAAGTATGAAAGAGAAAAAGAAAAAAGAAAGTTCATTGAAAAAGAATTCGAACAACGAGACAGGAAGTCATTTTAACGACAGCAAGATAAATTTAGAAGGAGAAACGAATTGAGAATGAACCACTAAAAAGAGAGTGAAAAGAAGAGAATAAGCCAACGAGACAGGAAGTGAGAAAGAGTACAAATACGACAGTGACAAAGAGCGAAAATGAAACAGTCAGAACGAGTAATTCAGAGTTATGAATATCATAGATTGAGAAAAAAAGGAAACGAGGGAGGATGTCAGTGAGAAAGAGCGAGCCTCGGGCGTAAAGGGTTTCAACCTGCTTACCACAGGTCTTCCAAGCCCATGGCCGTCAAGCTGGTACACCAAGGCCTGACTAGGCTCTATAGAGGCGGTGTTGGCTCTAGTCTCAGAATATTGTGAGGATGGTAGAAAGGGAGGCAGGGAGAGGGAGAGATGAGGAAAGAAAGGAAGAGGGGAAATATTTGAAGTGATGGGGGAGGGGTGGGGTGAAAAAAAGGAAGAAGAGATTTAGGGGAGAGGGAAAAAGGAGAGAGGGAAGGGGGAGAAAGAGCGGGAAAGGAAGAGCAAGAGGACGGGGTGGGGAGAGGTAGAGAGTTCTGGGAGAGAGGAAAAGGGAGATGGGAGAGAAGAAGAGAGATGGGAGAGAGGAAGAGATAAGATGGAAAGATGTGAGGGGAAAAAGATGGAGAGATGGGGAGGGAGGGTGGAAAGAGAAGGAAGAAGAGGGAAAGAGAAGTCAAGAGAAAGGAAGAGATAGAGAAATGAGAAGAGATGAAAGGAGAGAGAAGGAAGAATAGCGGGAGAGGAGAGAGGAAGTAAGGGACGGCGAAGAGTAGGAAGGCGAGTGGAACAGAAGGAAGGAGGAAGAGAGAGAGAGAGAGAGGGACAAGAGGAGGGAGGTAGAGAGAGGACGAAGAAGGAAGGGATAGAGGGAAGAAAAAGAGTGAGAGAGGGAGCGGGATAGATGGAGGACGAGAGAGAGGAAGTGAGAGGGTGTAGAGAGGTAGGGAGAGATGAGATGAGAACAGCGAGATGAGAGGAAGAAAGAGAAGAGAGAGGAAGAGAATGAGGAATGGAGGGTGACGGGGAAGGATGGAGGGAGGGCGGGAGGGAAGGAAGGTGGAAGGGAGATGAGGGAGGGAGAGAGAGAGAGGAAGTGGGGGGAGGCAGGCAGAGTGTTAGAGATGGAGAGAGGCGAGGAAGGATGGAGAGAGGGAAGGTAGGGGAGGGAGGAAGAGAGGAAGGGATGGAGGAAGACGGTGAAAGATGGAGGGATGGAGAAAGGAAGGGAAAGTGGTAGGGAGGAAAAGAGGAAGGGAGGAAGAGAGGGGGTGGAAGAGAGAGGGAGGAATTGAGGGGGAGGGATAGAGGGAGGCGGGAAAATATGGAGTGAGGGTGTAGAAGTGAGAGGGAGGAGAGGGGGAGGGATGAAGAGAGGTGAGAAGGAGGCGTGGCGTCTCACCAGCTCCGTGATGTGCGTGCGCAGGGAGCGCGCCCAGGAGAGGCGGCCGGCGAGCGGCGGGAAGTGGCGCGCCAGCGGCGGCTCCTCCTTCTGGCGGCGGAAGACGCGCATGGCGCGCTCCACCTCGCGCTCGCAGTAGCCCAGCACGCGCGCGTACTTGTCCTCCATGCGCGCCAGCGGCAGCTTGCGGCTCACCTGCGCACGCGCCCAACACACCACATCACGTCATAGACAGTACGCATTCTCCTCAATCACAAATGGCGTGCTTCCGCGTTGAGCGATTAGAAAGCGGCTGCTTGTGCCAAAACCCAGTAAGTAAAAAACCAATTAATTTGATAAAGTAAAATCTTGTATTTTTCTTTGCTCTTGGGTGTGTAAATACTGGATTTTAAGCTAGAGAATAATTTAATTTGCTGAAGATATTCCCAAGTAAGTCTGGTTTAAAGGTGCGCCTTTACACTCGTTCAATAGCCCATAATATATGTAATAGTGCGTACAACGCAATTTTCAAAATAATGTCGGTTACCGTGTTTTAGATGGAGCAAACAAGCTATTTCTAAAGTATACCTACGGATAAAATACTTGAAGAATTATGCGTAAAGGGAAGACGATAATAAAAGATAAGTGGACTAAGCAATGGGGAAACTGTCATATGCGAGTTTGGTCTCGAAAACAACCGTGTTCGGCAATTACTTGTATACTGTAATACTGTATACTGTGGTTACCTTGCGCGGTGTTCTGAAAACGCATAGTTTGAAGCGAATGGAGGTGTAGGAAATAATGTGAAAACGATGAAAGATAATATACAATTTTGCTCACAGACATTTTGAGGATCGGCGGCATAGCACTACTAACTTCATTTTTCTCACAATAAATGGCGTACAAACGTTTTTTCTTCTCTTTTAAAAATCCATCTATACTAGATTTGTAGGAACGAACTGGAGAAAAAACATTTTGATTCACTACCCGTATGTCATGTTTAATTTCCTACTGAAATAATTTATAATACATAATCAATGACTACTTGACAATATGACAATACGACTTCAATTATATTCAGGTAATTCATTATATTTTAATAAATTGAGAAGAAAAATTCTCAAAGCACGTTAAAGCCTTTAATTCCTATATTAATAATATAATAAACGTACCCACAGTAGAATTCAGGGCCATGATGTAATTAGGAATGTAGTTCATGGCATTTGGTCGGAGTGAGTAGAAAAATATAAACCATTAATTTGGCGATGTTTCGAAATATTTGTATTCCCTCTTCAAGGGTGTTGTGAAAAGAAGCACGAAGACATTGATATGAATATACACTACACAAATTATCCTGCACTGCAGCAACTCCATGTAGAGCTGGGTTGGAACCTGGACATAATGTTGCCGAGAGATTGTAAATTACCAAAATTATTTAGTAAGGTGTGTACATCTTGTATCATTTTTGCATATCATTCTGTTAATTTGTGTAATGTATATTCATTTAGATGTCGTTCATGCTCTCTTTTAGACCAGCCCTGAGGCTGGAATAAAAATATTCCAAAACGTTGGCAAACTAAAGGTTTAATTTTTTCTACACACTCCGACCAAATCCCGTGAACTACATTAACAATAAACGTAATTTCTAATTCAATTCCATTTTATTAGTAATTTGCTAACAGGATTATCCTATTACAAATTTCCGAATATATTCACGGCGCAAATAACTTATAAATAACCTACACATAACTTCTGATAGAACAGGAAGTCCGAGTTAGAACAGATACTTAGCATAAGATTCATTTCATTTCATTCATTTCGTTCATTTCGTTCATTTCATCCATCCATTCATCCATCCATTCATTCATCCATTCATTCGTCCATTCATCCATCCCTTCATTCATCCATTCATTCATCCATTCATTCATCCATTCATTCATCCATTCATTCATTTAATTTATATTTATTCATATATTTATTTTGTTGCTCACCTTCTCGAAGCGCGTGAGGAAGCGGATGCCCTGCGGCGTCTCCCACACGGAGCGGAAGTTGTGCTCGATGAGCTGCGCCACCGTGTCCTTGAGCGTGGCGGCGCGGCCCATGAAGGCGGCCAGGTCGGCGTCGAACTCGGCGCAGCGCGGGTCCAGGTAGTCGTAGGGCTTGCCCGTCACGCCCGCGCGCGCCTCCTCGAACTGCAGCTCCGCCTCCTCCAGCGCTGAACGCACGCCACGCCACGCCACGCACAACGCACGTCATTCGGACATCAATATACAGGAAGACCCACCAACCATGAGCCACCACCATAACGTCTAAACGGTTCACAGCATCGAAATGCTGTTTTCCCTCAACAATGCAGAATCATGGGGCAAGTAATATACCGAGAGATGCCTTTAAAAAATCGTCTTTCCTGGTTAGGTAATCGAATTGGAAGTGTGAAGTTACCTTCCATTGTATGGTAATTATGATGTACATATGATGTAATTATGACCAACTTTAAAACACTAATGTTTTTAAATATTAGTGTTTTAAAGTTGGTTTAATAACCACTTACAATACGTTCTTGCGCAACAAAATTTAATTTGATAGTGGCCTCGTGTATGAAGTTATAATTAAACTTTAACTAAAAACAAAGTTATAACACTCCTCTCTATGTGCGAAATAAAGGAATGATGAAGGAATACCGAAACAACCGGATCACCGCAAGCGAGGGATAGTCTGCTCGACGAAGGTAGTACAAACCGCGTTCGTTTGCTTCGAACACATACACAGTAGTACCATCACTTATTATTTAATATTTTACCTTTTACGAAATTATGATTATGGGAACTTTTCATCTACGAACATCCAAAAACAAAACATCAAAAACGTAAAAATATTGAGCATAAAACATCCATTATAAAAAAACATGGAATTCAAAACATTGTGGTTCCAAAAACATCGACTTCAAAACATCAATGTTAAAAAAATCTACTTCAAAACATCGACGTTAAAAAACATCGACTTCCAAACATAAACGTTTTTATAGAAACATAAATGTTTTAACAACATCGACGTAGATGTATCCCTAAAATGAGTATGATGACTACTCCATAACAAAATGGAAAAAGTACCTATCACTTAGGCGAACTTACTGCTTACCTTGGCCCTTCTAAGAGCAGTTGTACTTTCTGTTAATTTCAATTTGTGTTCAATCATTGTTCAAATTAAGGAGTCTGACTTTACTGAACGATTGAATATGAGTTAATTAAAGGTATTCAATTACAATGCCCACAAAATCTTGAACTTTGCACAGAAATCTGAAGCGACAAAATAAATTAGTTTTAGTTTTGATGTTTTTTAAACACATATGAGGAAGAGTGAAACTGCAACATACGCATAGCTGATACAGAGGTTTTGCTTCTTTAATGCCACCTCTGTTATCCTAAACGCTGCTAATTTAAATACAAACATTGCACTTCCCAATTACCGCACTACGAGTTACAACTTGCAACACAAGAAAATCCTCCCCAAGTGCAGCATATGGACTCGAGAGCAGGAAGAAGGTAGCGTCGTGGGTGAAGAGGTGATGTGCCGCGTACTCACCTTCTCCGAGCAGCAGTCCTTCCATGCGGCTCTCGAAGAGGTCGCTGAAGTCGTCGAGTTGGTCGAAGAGCGAGACGATGCCAGAGATTCGGCCGCAGAAGGAATCGAACTTGCCGAAGACGTAGCTCTCCGAGAAGCCGAACGACTCTTGGCCCGGAAGAAAAGGCTGCGCTTTCACCTACGAAATTTGGGATGACGAATTATAAAGTTTCGACTTTTTTAAATCTTTAAATATAAATTGTATTTTACTGTCATTAAAATAGTTTCATGAAGCTAGTTCAAATTATTACTGAGATTTCTTTTGTCACAGTTAAGTTAAATTATATTCTGCAGGTTTTGTGAGTGGGTGGAACCAAGAATGCATGATACAAGTCATCCAAGATAAGGAACACGTGAAAATACTGGAAATGAACTTGGTTATCCGAGTGACGGCGCGTCGAAGGCTGTGATGTCGACGTTTAGGCCATCTCGTCATCTTCTTGTGTGTCCTCGACCGTCATGTCATTGTCTTGGCTGACCAGCCCCGAGAAAGCTCACGACAAGATGGTCGAAAAGGAGGTACCACAGCCTTCGACGCGGCATCATCCGGACAGCTAACATCAGTTGCGTGACTCGCGGTACAGGAACCTACTACTTCACTTGAAAATACTATATAATAATCTTTAAATATAAAAACCGTATATACTAATATTATAAAAGCAGCTAGAGTGTGACTAGGGGTCCTCACATGCGTCTCCGGGCCTGACTCATGTCTAGAGCGTAGTGTGAGTGTGGAAGGCGCACCTGGGCGTAGGTGTTGCGGTAGGCGGCGTTGAGGCGCAGGCAGGCGACGAGGCGCTGGCGCACGACCGCGCGCGGCTGCGACCAGATGCTCTCGCGCCCGCGCGCCGTCACGTACTGGCGGCACGCGTCGATCATCTGGCTCGTGATCTGCGCACGCACGCACGGGCCACGCCTCTATCAACGCTCTTTCGCAATGAACACGCTAACCCCCTTTTCGCTTCATTGATTACGAGTGGTGATTCCGGGCGCATCAACAATTAAGGTCAGTTTAGTTGTTGTTTTAGTCCAGAAAGTGTAGTGTATGTTTCGATTGCGGGAGGTGGTGGTGATCTTACCTCGGTAGATGGCGAAATCCGGCGCAGAACTATTTAGTCGTGGACTTTTTGCAAACAGCAATTTCCCATCAGCAGGACATCGTCTCAGCCGGGACAAGCTCTAAGCTCGCAACTGGTCTCCCGGCATATGTCGTAGTGTAGTTCATGCCAGTGTAAATATTTGTAAGTAAGTTGGAGGAAAGGACAAGGAGGAGGAAGGAAATATCGCGCGTGGTCCGTTTATTAGGGTATTACTCCGACATTCACCTGATGCTGATCGGAGAAACCACAAAAAACACAGATAAGAGTAGCCGGCCGTTAGAATTCTCATTCAGAGAGCAGCTGGCCCTTTTCGTAATACTATGAATTCGCACCCAAGATTGTGTGTGTGTGTGTGTATCTGTACGTGTGTGTGTATCTGTACGTGTGCGTGAGGAAGGGATTAGCGGTATAATGTCCTGACGATTTTCTTTATTTATGAATAATTTTTTAATTAACGCTGAATATAAAATGTATTTTTATTTGTTGACTTTAGATAGTATATAAAATGAGTAAAATTTATATTTTGCATCGTTGTATTCCAGGTAGCTTGTATCATTATATTGTTCATGTGTTATTAGATTCTAGGGAGCTGAAGCCCCATGTTCCCTCCCCCTTGGATATTGTTTTATCGACTTAACGTAATTAAACAATGGACTAAAATGTTATAAATGTATTGAAGAGACAGCCATGTATCTTAAGACTTGTTTGAGAAAAATATTTACTTACTTTATCAATTCTCTCAAGTTTCTAGAGAGATCCAACTGTTATTGATTCGAAGTCATATCAGCAAATAACATGCCTACTACTTTGACCGCAACCCTCCTGGAAACATAACTAGTTTCACGCTACGAAATTAATTAATAAATAATTCATTATTTAAGTTACGCGTATTGATTTTTTCAATTTTTCTCCAAGAAAAGAAGAAAAAAGACTCCAAGAAAATGTATTTCTTATTTACATGAAAATGACTTGTGTGGTATTACTGAAAGCGTTAAAGAATATACGATAACGCAAAAAACGAGTTTTTGTTTATCTACTCCATATTGGTCAAACTCCATATTATTCATTTTATTATCTCAAGTAGTCGCTCGGTAACGTCAGTGGTTGCGGGGTGTGCAGTGCACTCCATTTCAACTGTGGGAAACCGCAGTTGTACAGCGAAACGTGTCGTCCTCTTAACTTTATGAAATGCATAATTTGAATATTACAGTAATGTAATAATACACTTATTACTATCAAGAGTTACTACATTTCAATATTTTAAAATTTTAGCACTTGAAAGAACAATGGTCATGCTGAAATACTCATGCTCAAAACATTCGTATTAATATGAAACATTTAAACTTAAAATTAAAATTAATCATTTACTCATAAAATCTAAGATAGTCTTAAAACAGTTACAATAATTACAAAACACTTAAATTAAAAACGCAATCTTAATATAAGAATAATTTCTGCATTGTAAACATTACTAAAAGAAATGACATAATGTTAGCTTATTTAGTACATTTATATCATGAATAATGAATGAATGCTAAACGTACTGGTGGTGAACTTTTTACTCTGTTGAAAAGTCGACTAAATATATTGTCTTCCCGCGTTAACGCGCGTGAACTGATACACAACACACTAACACGCCAACACACTAAAGTGATTGATTAAAATTTTTCGGAAAAATATCACAATTTCCGGCAAAATTACTCAACAACCACTCATATTTTTAATTTCTAATACGAATGTAGGTTAATAATCCAAGAATAATGGAATCCTTAATTTATTGTAAAATATAATATATTACGATAAGATAAAATCAAGAAATTGTAAAGAATGTCTTTTTCTCAGAAACATTTTCTTATAAGTGAAGCCACTCCGCCATAGTGAGGGGTCCAAAACGCGATTGTGAAACCAATATCTTCTGTTACTACATACCAAACAATACGTCATAAATTCTCTTATATGTAGTGAAAAAACTGGAAAATTTTATGAAACTGCGAATTCCCGCAAACATACACACGATACAGAAGTTCTATCAAAATCGTGTTCTTGTAAATGAGCCTAACACAACATGCAGTAATTGCTAGGCTGCCAAATGTCTCTTTCTACTGCTCTAATCCACAATGCCTTCATCTTTGGATCTGCAGGAAATCTTTAAGAAAAAAATTCACAAAAATTAACAAATAACTTACAAAGTTACTAAATGTTCCAAATTACATGGAGTAGCTACTTATTTGTGGAAAGTAATTTCCAGTTTTCCCGTACGGTTTGTACAGCCGTTAGCCAAACAAGAAACCATAACGAACTGTTACAATACGCTGGCTATTCTGAACAAGGCTTTTAATATTAAAAGCGATTCCAAACAACACAACTGAACACGAGCACAGCTACAAGCCACAAAGTACTCTCACGCAGTTTGTCTACGCTACAAGCTGGCTGGTCTACCGATATTGCGGAGGTGCTTCAAGTTTGTGACGTCATGCCATTTCACTATATTCATAGCTCCATGGAGACGTCTCATATGACTGGAGGCTGCATTGTTTTCTTTCAATTTCAGCGCGGATTGGAAATGAGTAATATGGATAATGGAGTTCTAACAATGTAATGCAATTTCGTGACAAAAATACACAATCATCTCGGTTATAAATATACACACTGTGCTAGAGCGTGCAATGAATAGTGAATGATGATCAAAGAAACGTTCAAAATAAGCCCTGAAAATGCTTCCTCGTCGTGCAGTCATGAACTTATGCAAATCTGGAGTAAAATATTGAATTCAAACCGTTTACATCAACGAAAATCTGATAAGATGAAAGTTATTCATTTAATCTTTAAAACGCTCGACTAAAAATATGGATGCAAGCGATCGGGACAGCAGAGTCATCACTTCTCTGTGAGCAGAGACAAAGTCAAATCATATAGATCTTCAGTCCATGAAATGGAAGGTTTTACTGGTACCACCCCCGCCTCGTCGTCGTTTGAGAAGTAGAAGAATATTTAAATCGTAGCTATTTATGGTGATAAAAGATGAATATTATTTACAGAGAAGGTGTATCTGTTAACCCATATTTTCTTTTTCAAGTGATTTTGGCGCAATCATTTATTACTGTCTCTCCAGGAAGTAATACATCTGTCAGTGTTTTATTTAATAAAATGTACATTTACAACTACCGCTCGGGTGGCTCATGGACGGGGTGCTATTTTTCCGTGGTGCTCTTCCGTGTTCGATTCCCGGTCGGAGAAAATAGAGCTGTAACAATTGTTTTGTTTCTATAACGAAAGAAACGTGACGGAAGAAAAGCTCAGCGACGTCAAATATGCCAGATACTGTAAGGGGAATACGTAACGATTTCCACATGTCTCTCTTACTTTCAGACATGGATAATAAATAAAGCGGCCTGAAATGGCTGCTAGTTGGCAAAAGTTGGATTCATACGATCTAAAATTCCAAAAATATATATACATACAGTTAAAACTTGAGAAATTATGGGGAATAGGAAATTTCACAGAATTATACCTAATAAAAACATACAATAAACAATTACTAAAATTGTAGGAAAATATAACGCACGCTTATTTTTTTGAAAGAAAGAACTCATTGTCTGGCATTACGATGGAAATGAGAATAAAAGAGGGAAGTCGACGCAGTCTGGCCTGTTGTTTTTATACATTAATATCTGATAAAAGTGATAGATGAAAATAGCGAGAACGAAGTATTATACCCATTAAATCAGGCCTCGGCATTATGCGCTACCGGTGCGAGAGCGCCCCAATAGCTCGCTGGCGCCAGTAGCGTATTAGGAGCATGATTACAATACTTTCCCTTCTTACCAAGTACGGCCGAGCAACCAAAAGGGACGTGAAAATCATATCATTGTGATACACTTCCTTATCTAATAATATGAATTTGATGAATTAATTTCATTGCTGTCGAGAAGGCTGTAAGTTATATTTAGGTTTAGGAGAAACAAAAACGTTATTGAGGATGAGTTAAGCAATTGATCAAAAATAAAACTTCTTTTGGGACAAACTTTGAACATGAACTGTCACATCAATTTTAATATTCGCCTGAGATAAAGTAATTTTTACTACGAAAAAATACCACGAAGTTTTAGGAATTTTATTCTTTCTGCACAAAAGTTCGCGAGTGTCGCTTTGTCTCTGGACAGGTCTGTGACAGTTGCCCGCCCTCTGGTGGTTGGTGAGATTTTGTTGGCACACAGGCTCTTCTGAACAGTCAAGATATAGCTTTACAATACATTAAATACTGTACAAAAAATAAAGAGTATTATTGTCATATAATGGCCAATATGATTAGGTGGTTTCTGAAAGAAACTAATTATGAGACATATTGAGAACGATAGTATTTGAATGACAAACATGTTTGTGCACTAAAGGCTCCCTATTTTATACAAGTGGCTGAAGAAATATAAGTATTGGCTGGCTTGATCATCATTTTAAATAGTATACTGTTTCTGCCTAACCCTAATGTTGATTGGCGAAATCTCGCAAAATTACCGCTCAGAGCAGCTGGCCTCTAGAATTCTCTTGCATGCAGAGGTTGAATCCGAACCAGCTGCTTCTGATCGAATATCCGCCACCCGGGGGGAATGGAACACAGTAGGAACGACAACCCGGTCAACGATGTAGCTGAGACAAAGGTGTTGTCGCTGAGCTGAGGCAGCCGGTACGAAGACTTGAAACACGACCCCAAGTCTCTAGCAGGCCAATGTCCCGAGAGCCTGCACATCGGTTGATGATTGATTACTAGTGATTCTGGGAGCGTCAACGCCTACGGTCGTTAGTCTCGTAAGTATAGTGCATGTTTTTTCTCGAGGGGGGGGCGGTGATCTTTGCCCCTCTGGATCCGGCGACCTACCGTCGACTAGTAAAGTTTCCCTCAACCAGGTGTCTCCTACCAGCGGGGCAACGCCCTAGCCGGACAAGCCCTAAGCTTCCCGGCATGTGTGGTACAGATCGGTCTCCAGACATGTGTGGTACAGTAGTGCATGTAAGTGTAAATGTGTGTAAGAGATGAGGATAGGACTACGAAGAGGAAGACAAGATTGCATCCCGTCCGTGGCCCGTTTGGTAGGATACCGCCCCAGTATGTGCTTTGTATTGATCGGAAAAACTACGGAAAACTTTCGATCAAAGCAGCCAGCCGCTAGTACTCTCCCCCAGAAAGCGACAGAACTCGACCTAGCTATCTGACAAGTTCCGAAAATCCTGGCACCATCAGGTCTCGAACCCCTGAACCTCCCGGTGAAAGGCACTGCAGTGACATCAGTTGATGCCCTGAACCACCTCTCCCGGTGCCTGCACATCGAGGGGCTTAGTCTTCGCAGCGCCGTTCGAAGAGTTTCCGCGTGGGGACGGCCGCTTGTTTTTAATCCAACAGCGGGCGGTGCGCGGCCGTTGTTTCATGCCGGGCCGCCATAAGCGATGCCGTCCGAGCGAGGACGGTTCGTATGGAAATGCGGATGGAAATAGGCGGGAGGGTTAGAGGGGTTGCCGTGAGGAAAGGGGGGCGGGGTGGAAAGAGCGTGGTGCGCGGTACCTCCCAGGCAGCGTCCGCTACCGTTCAAAAGCGCACCGGCTATAAAGTGTCCCTCGGAAAAGACGTCTGTGTCCCGATGATTTGCATGTGCTTCATACGTGGTCATACGTCTCTTCCGTAAGGTCTATTTGCGTTCGAGCGAATTTACGTGACTTGCTCTTGGAATTCCCTGAGTTGAGGTGACCGCATCGATTAATCTGTGAGGGAGGGAGTTCTTGTTCGTACCTCAGTTCTTCTAATGTTTTATTTTGTCACAGGTAATCCAAGAGACAATTGTAATATTAATTGAAACCTAAAGTTGGCATTTGATGATATGTGACAATATAAATTTAAGAATTTTATCATATGGTCCGGAATTATATTGCATTCCAGTGTTCCACAAGAAAATTTGATTTACATGAAATGCGTTTCACAAAGTCGGAATAATTTAAAAATAAAATATTTTGGGTGGTTGTATTCAAATGCCAAAAAAAGAAAGAGAACCAAATGAAAGAAATTGGTTAACAGCCAAAATTTGTTTGTATTTTGAGCGAGATGTAAGAAAATGCATTTTGAATAAATGGCATTGCTCGTTTAAATACTGACAATTTTATATATTCATAATATTCTTATTGTGAATTATAATGATCTCTTAGGCCTTTGAAATCATTATAAGCAACCTCACCGTGACAATGTTGTGGCATTCGACATTCATGAAAATAACAGCGTGAAACAAATGGATCCAGTTCAGAGGCGTTCAGATGACAAATTGCGAAAGAATTACGGAGACGTCTATTATTAACGTCAGTAAACGAAAAAGTACGATTTATACAACGGCGAAACTTGTATAAATTTATAATATTTATTCGAAAGTTTAGAAGGCATGTAAGTCTGACTAGAACCTCGGAAAACCGCGGGAATACGAAAAAATAACCGTAATTAACTTTTAACATAACAGAGCATATTTCAACTACGTTGACAAGAAGTTTGTTTGAGCTGTTTTAGAGGGAAAGTGTACCTTTTAATAAAAGTTTCCATTATATCTATATAAAATTAAAATCGAGAAAAAACTCCTCCATATAATTTGACATTTTACTTGTTCTAAACCTTGACTTTGCGATTCGTGTGTCGCGAGTTGTTAGGAGAGAGGGAAATTCTATACCAACTCGTGGCAGGAAAGGCTCAATTGACAGACAGTACTGAGATTAGACATATTTATTATATTTGCACGTCCGAGGCAACGTGCACCTTGCCGAGAGAGTGGGCGTGGCGTGGCGACTGGGCGTCATTATCGAGCGACGACGGAAAGAGCAAGACCAGAGAGTGCAGACGCCGCAGGCGTCTGTTTGTATTGACGACGGCAGTGGGTGTGCTGACCAGACGGATTGCCCACCACCCTATGCGTATTGCCACGCATCAGTTTTGTTCATTACAGAGGAAATGTTGAAGATCCTCTAGGACATATCGTGAATGTGAATTTAAATAAGGAACGGTTCTAAAAATTGAGAACGGGAAACTGGGTTCTGGTACATTCATGAGTTCGGGAATATGTGTTACATTCATTAGTTCTCAGCCCTTCTACTGGTTGGATACTGTACGATACTATTGCGAGTTATTGAATGAAGATATGGATCATATTATAGGATATGTTGTGATTCGAATCCATAATCTTTTGTTCTCGCAGCGGTGACCGTTGCAACTGTCTGCGTTACGTACGTTCCTGCGCATGGTACATATGTTGCCGGCGCACAAGAAAGCGACACATCTAAAATGATTATTATTTTTGTGCTAAGTAGTATATTAAAAACATTAAATATTTGCAAGTAAAAATTTCAGAAACGTAGGTCACATGCGAAAAAGTATAAAGGGTAAAATGCATTGGGTTAGGTCGCAAAATAAAACGAATTCATTGAGATTCAACAAGTTTTCCTTCAAAATGAGAATTTTTACGATCTGTGGCTTTTCTTGTGCATCGAAGATTTGTACAACACATTGGAATTGTTTACTTTGGCATTTCGAGGATTTTAGAAACTGACTCGCACGTGTTTTCGAATGCGTCAACTACTTAACTCACGTGTACAATAAGTGTAGTGGATATAATGTTCTGGGAATTGGAGTGTTTATTACCCATTGTAATGTGAGATTTGGCGACTATCTATAAGGCGGCTTATCGTGATTACCCTCAGGTATCTCCCTCAGCGGCGCACGGCCCTAGTCGAAAAAAGTTGTAAGCTCTTGACTAGTCCGCCGTCTTATGGGGTTGTGTAGAGCACAAGCGTGAATGTATTTAAGGGGAGAGAAAGTCACAAGAACGAAGAAGGAAAGATCGGTAGCGGTCTGTTACTCGTTTCTTAGAGATCTGCTCAGTTCGCGTGGTATTGATGAAAGAAAAACGGAAAATTACCCATCAGAGCATTGTTAGTACTGTCCTCCAGATAGCGGTTTGATTCGACCCAACTATGACTCGCACGTGGAACCCTTGCGACACACCCGAAGTAGCTTGTCTCCAAAGCAGCGTCTCAGGCACCAGGAAACAAAAGGCGCTCGGAATAGCCACGTGCATGCGATGCACCTGCGCCCGCCGCCGTCTCCGCTGACGTTTATGCGGCGGCGGATTTATCTGCTCATCTGCCCGAGCGTCTGTTTCTTTTACGACGTCCTTGTCCGCAGGCCGTCCCCCGCCCGTCAGCTCGGAGTCGCTCCGCCGCCGCCCGCGACTCAGGATTAATCGTTATTTCGTTTCGCCGTTTCGTTTTTGCAGACAGTTAGGGATTTTGGGCCGAATTGAGGAAGTTTGTATGACAGATGTATTGGAGAGAGGCGCCCTTCAGTTTTAAAGTCTTGGAAATGGGGTTTGTTTTGTTGTCGGTATGGTGTTTTCTAGTGTACTGCAGAGGTAAATGCTGTGTTCTAAAGTATTTTCTTACATACGTGATTGATGAATGAAGTTTAGTTTTGTGAAATATTTTGTCTCTTGAAACCAAGTTTGAAATTTTGACTCATCTTTCTCAGTTCTAGGTTTCAAATCCGGACTCAACCCATTTTCGATTTATTCAGATTATTCTCATGGATATTGGTTACTCAAATATTTCCATGGTGCAATGCAAAACTCATTCAACAGGTTCAGTAAAATTAGTGTTTTAGAGAAATGCATATTTTGTGTGCTCGTGTATTTAATTCGATATTGTAAGCCATAGTTCGTGAAGACGTCTATTAATGAGCAGCGAGAGATGACTGGGACGAAGAACAAACCACCGAATGGTGGAAGTAAAAGAGGATTTTATAAATCAAGTGGAACATATTTCTTGCTAAAACCCCAGAAGACATCAATGAAATATCTTAAGAAATGAGAAAATAAATACGAGTAATAAAATGTAGATATAAAAATATTTTTCCCCTGACAGTTTAAACATAAAAAATATCCAAGTCAACACACTGTATTTGAGAAGTGAGACAAAGTGACATAAAATCATTTGGAAAATGTAAGAGAATATTTCAGCAAAATTGGGAAAAACAAAACCCTCCAAACAAGAGATAATTGTATACGAATATTAGACTTAATCCTGATAAGAAGTTGTTGGGAAAGGTTGATAAATAATTCAGCATATCCATACACACACATACACAATACAGGCGGGAAGAAAAGCTCACTATACTACAAAAAGCAAATTTTACAGGAGAGCCAATAGAATGTTACGGTTACGACCTTTTCTGTCTTTTGTTTCTCAAGCAACTGCTTTCTTCACTTCTTTGTATTAATTATTATATTAGTCTCAGTGATACATCTTATTTAATTTTATCATTTTATCTCTCAGTGTGTGTGTGTGTGTGTGTGTGTGTGTGTGTGTGTGTGTGTGTGTGTGTGTGTGTGTGTGTCTAGAGTGAAAGTAAAGGAAAATCGTGTACAATAGTCGTGGATTCATATCCTCCTTGAATTATTCAATAGGGGAAAGGCAGCATGGAGTTAAGAGAAATATACAGTTTAGCCACATTTTCATACAAATGATTGAAAAAACAAACAGGACCGTACGAGCGAGGGCGTTGTTCGCAAACCTTGTGCTCCGTCGTCGACGAAGAGAAACTGAATCTGGGTCGGATGTCCCCAGCTCCGTCCCCTCCCTCCGCCCGCCCCTCTCCACCCACGGGAAAACAATTTATGCGCTCGCGTTTCCCAGGACGATCAGAAACTTTCTGCCGAGCGCAGTTTCAAATGATGCGGATGCACCTTAGACTCGCTTGCGGTCACGCCGCTCCAGCCGAAAGACCTACGAGTACTCATCTCTCTCCTACATTTCTATTGCCGAGTAACGTTTCAATTAAAATATTCGTTATTAATCTTTGAAAGGTCATAATTTCAAAAAATTGTGTTTTATCGTGGAAACAAAGGCAATTTTTTTATTTAAGGTCGCATCAACATCAAGGTCTTTAGCGAGCACTATTGGAGTGACTGTGAAGACGTTATGGTAACTGTGAAGATGAAACGATATGATGAAGATGATGATAATGATGATGATGATGATAGGGGTGAAAGGACGAACACAAATACAACCATGCCCGAGGCGTGCCTCGAACCCACGACCCTTTGGTCCGAGATCTCTACGACACAGCTGCCTTAGCGATGTCGGTCACCGGATCGGCAGAGGCAAATTTGTTCACGAAAAAACAGAGGAAATTGAAAAGTCGAATCTAATGAACAAAATAAGTTTGTTATCGATTATGTTGACTTATATTTGCGAAAATAAACCTTGAAGCTAAACTATTCACAATTCTTTGTCAGTTTCACCGGGATATCCGATTGTCTCTTAGCTGACTAACCACGAAAGGCTACCCTGTTATATCACTATACTAGTAATTTCAGTTATTTCAAGGCTTTAAAACAACAATTTCACGTCATAATATGTACAACGTTACGAAGCAATGGCAAAAAGGCATGAATGAAGTGTGGATAAAAAAGTACACCCCTTGAAATGCACAGCAAAACTATTACTCATAGATAGATAGATAGATTTATTAAAGTTCGCTTTAAGCTAATGCTCGGTGGCAAACATGATTAGCTATTAGAATGAAAAGTAATTCACTGGCAAGACAATGAATAAATTCCTCTCACAAGATACTGGCATTCATACTTGTATATTGGGCAAAAGCAACGCTCTTAACGCCATGCAAAATTCATTATTAATGCAATTATATCATAATGGTAGGAAGTGGTGTGTTGTTCACATTTGGGTCATCAACGTGAAATTGAGGCGTTGTGTGGTTGTATTTGTTTATTTCAGCAGAAAACCTTTTTTTCTTGTTTGGACCGAGGCCCCCAGCCGCCTCAGAATCGCACTGGAGATGGCTGCGATGCGGCCGAAACAGCTTTCTGTTGAAATAAACAAATACGACAAAACAACGCCTCGATTTCACTTCGATTTCACTTCATTTATATTATGATACGATATAATTATTATTTTGTCATGTATATTATATATGATAACATATAGTGCGCCAGGAAAGTCTCTCCACCGTAGCACCTTGCTAGGGAGGGGGCTGGCAACATAAATTATGTGTGGAGCAGAAGATGCGACTTGAAAACTTAAATCTTCATTACAATCATAAAATATTCTGGAAATGTCCTCTTCACTTGCTTCTCAGTCATCTGGTTGCTACTAACTTAAACGCAGTTTATAATAGGAGGCCTTGTGCGGAGAGTTTCCTGGCGCACTTTAATTGTTTGAATCACGGGTGAAAGAGATCAATACAAATAATTTAAACTGGGCATATTGTGAGAGTTTTAACTACCTTAATTAATTTCACTCGCAAACTATCTTACACAGACGACGTTGTCCGTTCACGCAGATAGGTAGTGCTTATATTGTGCGTTCCTAATACTCTGTTAAGAGAAACAACTAAACAAAGTGATCAAGTGATTTCCAGAAGAACGAGTAACGTGTTTAGAGAATGCCAGAGTAAGAACGAAAAAATAGAGCATTGGAAAGAAATGTGCAATTGATTCAACATTGCACAAGTGTGAACCAATACTTTCTTTGTGTATGCGAGAGAGAATATTTTTGAACCTTCGACTAGAAACAGATTCCACGCAACGACTACAATCAACTCTCTTCTGGAGTGCACCGGTCACAAAGATGGAATACGTTTATTTGATGCATTCAAACAAATAATTATAACTGTAAACGTATGAAGAGCAGTCTTACCTTGACCATGAGTGAAGAAGTTCGTTCAGATGTGTTGTAGTACTGAGAGACGTTGTGGATGAGGCGCACCGTCTGTAGCAGGCTTAAGACGCAATCCTTCATGCGCACCTGTGCACACGTTTACACACAAAATCGCTTTATTGTCAGATGACATCCAGCTTCTTGGTATGTATCAAGGGTTTCAAATTTTTGTCAAAGTGTGTTACTTTAAAATGAACAGACTATAAACTGATATTTACCGATTGTTTCTTAGGCTCAGAAAATTTCAAGAAACTACTTGATATTTTCAGGTAAGAAATATTATTAATAGAACAATCCGAAGTAATTATTTGCCCTAATGAATAATGCAATCCTACATATTTAATTTGATGTATTTTTTAAGTTTAGTTGCATAATAGATATTTAGCCAAATTTTGTTTGATTTGCTACTTTAAACAGATGTGGTGTTTCTTGGAAAAATCCCTTTTGACGTAAATCAATTTAGAAACAAATAACATTTCATTAACTCCAAAGTGTTTTTTTTTATTTCGAAGAAGCAAATTTCAGCTGGTACGCATAAGCCGCGATCATAAAAAAAGCCAAGCGAGATGGACTGAAGGGAACAAAAAATGTCTTAGAACATCGTAGAGAGCACGCCGCCCAGCAGACCAGTGTCAGCAGGCAGCTCACCGGATCGTGCAGGTAGAGCGAGTGGCAGCACTTCTCCATGCACTGGATGTACTTGGCGTTGTCGCGCGCCTCGTTGTAGCAGTAGGTGATCTTGCGGTCGGTGTCCCTCCAGATGCGCAGCACCTTGGCGCGCGCCACGGCCAGGCACAGCAGCGTGCAGCGCACCTCGGGCGCGCGCAGCTGCGCCACCAGCTGCGAGAACTGCGCGCCGCGCCGCTTCCAGTACTCCAGCTCGTCCTGCGGCCCGCTCGCGTCGCACTCGCGCCGCAACTGCTCGCTCTCCATCAGCACCTGCAGCCGCCGGCATCGCTTTGGGGCGTGTTGGATTTCGCGACGAGTAGGGTCGGCTCACGTGTTGGGTGATATGTCACGTGTCGTGTCACGTGTCGTGTCACGTGTCACGTGTCGTGTCATGTCATGTGTCGTGTCACGTGTCGGGTGACTTATCGTGTCACGTGTCGGGTCACGTATCAGATTACGTGTCAGATAGTACGTATCAGATACGTAACAGATAGTTATATATTAAGTTACGTTAGGTGTTGGGCATTGTTAAATCAAGTGATTTTACAGAGCAAAATCTTACGAGTCTCGTGTTACGTTGCGTCGTGTTTCAAAATAATTTCTGGTTACGTGTCATATTCTTTGTCAACATGCATCTTAAATTGAATCCGAACCCTTTCTTTTGTTTTACAAGCAAGTGAATAATTCTATTTAGAATGCCGCCCATTATATTATTAAATAAGCATTTAGTTTCACTGAATACTAATCATTAGCGTCACGCACATGTCCCATTAGAAAAACATTATCACACGCTATACCTGTTTCTTACTTTTTATATCAATTTAAGGAATGCGCAGTGAGTTATGATTGTAAAGATTCACGTTTCCTGGTGTATTTATGTCTATTAAGCAATTTTCTCGTTTTGATAGCAAATAAACCATCTCTAACGTAGAAGTCATAGCGTTCTCATTTTGAGCAATTTTTTTTCAACTTCGTTATATTATTAAAGATCTAGGGAAAAAAGCCTGCCGAGGCGCATACTCTGCGAAGAAATGAAATAAAGCACTTTATATAACAATAATTAAAGAGTAGTTGACATTTACGGCATTGCCAGTAGTTGGCAATTTATTTTTCACATCTATTATGTGGTAAAGAAAAAGTAAAGATTTCTATCTACACTATAAAATGTAATCATTTTAATAATATTTAAATAAATATGTATAAATAAATTGTAATAATATTTAAATTTTGTATTTAATATACCTATTCGAAGAAGTTTTCTATTAAACAGGAGTGTACCTTTCGACAGGTGTCTCAGAATAAATGTTACAAACATGTATGCTATGTAGAAAGTCGAAGATGTTCACACTCAACAAAGCTACCCAATTAGAACTTCAAACATCGCGCCTGCGATGGGTAGCAACTCATTTTGCTTTTGTGCTTGGCAGATACATGTTCTGACGCACTCAAAGAAATTTCGTGAACTGCCAAACGCCGGCAGTTACAAGTTAGGTGCACGATGTTCCAAGTGACAATTGTATAACTTTGTTACATGCGATTTCGCATTACATATTCGTTATCAAAAATTGATTCTCTTGGTAACCTCCTACATGCCCTAGAACTTTTTAACATTTCACCTTACATGCGTGAATTTCGAGAACCACCCCGGTTAGTTCTTTTATTTATGACCCAACTGTGTAGTAAAAGAGAAGGGATTCTCGAGCTTTAAAAAATGCACAGCTTGCACTTCTTCCCCATAAATTACATTTATTTGAAGTATTTTTCGCTATAAATATATAAAAAATAAAAATAAATAAAAATAGATAAAAATAATAAATGAACAAATAAAACAAATATTCAAGTGAGGGGAGGCGTGGCGGTGGCGCACCTCCTGCACGCGGCGCATCCACCCCTTGACGCGCTCCTCCAGCTGCGCCAGGCGCTCGGGCGAGCGCACCAGCTCGCGCGCGTCGTCGGGCCCGCGCACCGCCGCCGCCAGGCTGCGCCCGTCGTCGAACAGGTTGGGCAGCCCGCACACCTCCTCGCACACTGCAGACGCAATCACGCCGCCTTCACGCGGAGCCGCTCGGGGGACGCCCTCGAGAAGCGCTCACGTCGGATTCAGTCGTTATTTGGAGGAGAATTCTAGGGGCTGGCTGCTCTGATCGGGAGTTTACCGTGATTACTCCTTTCAATATCAGAAGAATGCCGGAGTAGTATTCTAATAAACGGCTCAAGGACCGCGCGCTGTATTCTTTCCTTTTCCTTGTCCTATCCTCACCCCCCCCCCCACACACACACAGACACTTACTCACTTACATGCGGTACACTACCAAACATGTTGGCAAATCAGTCGACGGGAGCCAGGAGACAACGCAGATGCTCGCCTGCGTTACCACATTGATGGCAGATTACAAGAAATGAAGCTGATTCCTGACTTTAATGAATATTCGATCTTTCTCAAAGTAAATATTTTATGCATCAGGAGATAGACACATCTGGTTGCAGAAAGCAAAAATATAAATGTCTTCCGGACGTGAACTAAACTGATGCTGATAATAAGTAATGCTGTCTTAATAATTAGATATTGTCGATGTTTTTGTGAAGAGTATTCTTTGTTTTATTTGCTGACAGGCAATAAACATAAAAGTTGACGACAAAGATATTTACGGATTTATTATAAACTAATTTTGAATAACAATTATGTTCATAATGAATGAACACCATTCCGCAAGATACGGCACATTTGGAGATGCAAGCACAAACAAGTAGATGCGATAACTGTCTCTTTGACTCTGTATTCGCGAGAGAAGCTCCTACAATATCGTTTTGGAGAACATACGTTGACAAATTTTCTTTATATTACGTAGTACTCTGCTTTACATTTGTGAAAGTTGAAATCAACTGCTTGCCACAGTTTTCCAAATCAGAGTTATTGTCATTATCCGTACAATCACGCAATGAGTCCCATTTTCATCTCTGCTTACAAATAGCACAGCAGTGTCGAGCAGGGTTAATTAAAGATTAGAGAACAAATGACAAAACATTTTGCATAACCAATATTGAGAGTGGGAAGATAAGATCAGAAACCGTTGAGCTCAGATCGGACAGAGATAAATAATTTTCGAAGAGACAGTGAATAGTAGAGAGCGGAGTGTACAGAGCAGAGTGGAGAAGACAAGCGGGGGTGGGGTGGAGAGCGGAGAATAAAGAAAGTAAAGAGAACAGGATGGTGAGTAGAAGGCGTAGAGTAGAGTGAGTAGGGTAAAGGACAGAGAGTACAGGACGGATAAAAGAGAGCGGAGAGTAGAGGGCGAAGAGTAACGGGTTTAGTGGAGAGTAGAGGGTGGAGAGTAGGTGGAGAGTAGAGGGTGGAGAGTAGAGGGTGGAGAGTAGAGGGTGGAGAGTAGAGGGTGGAGAATAGAGGGTGGAGAGTAGAGGGTGGAGAGGAGAGTAGAGGGTGGAGAGGAGAGTAGAGGGTAAAAAGTAGAGGGATGAGAGTAGTGGACGGGCAGATGAGAGCAGAGATCAGTGCTTCGAGAGGCGAGAATAGAAAGGGGAGAATCGAGAACGAGAACTAGAGAGCTGCGTGGAGAGAGAGAGAGAGAGAGAGAGAGAGAGAGAGAGAGAGAGAGAGAGAGAGAGAGAATAGTAAATAAGAAAAGAGAGCAAAGACTAGAGAAGTAAGAGTAGAAGGTGTAGTGCAGGGAGTCGAACGCGTTACCGCGCAGGGCGCTGCAGAAGGAGCGCAGGCCGGGCAGCAGCTGCGAGCGCACGGTGGCGGAGGCGGCGTCGTCCTCCTCGGCGTCGGGCGCCGGGTGCGCCAACGCCTGCATGAACACGCGCTCCATCACGCGCTGCACCGCCGCCACCAACCCCACGCGCTCCGCGTCCAGCACGCCGCACAGCAGGTCCTGCAACACAACGCACGCTAGCAATTATTATTATTATTATTATTATTATTATTATTATTATTATTATTATTATTATTATTATTATTATTATTATTATTATTATTATTATTATTGCTCGCGAATAGGACATTTTGGACCACGCAGGACATGCACTTGCACGGGCTCAGTATTATTACCACGTTGCAAGTCTTGCATGTAACTAATCAGGGGGATCAGCATTACGCTGAATCTGATTTTTACACCCCAGGGTTGTTAGTCCTGGGGGAATGGAAGATCGAATGATGATGATAATGAAGGATGAATGGACGGCACACACAAACAGACATACACAAACATGCCCGAGGCGGGACTCGAACCCGCGATCCTTCCGTCCGAAATCGCCACGGCACTACTGCTTTAGCGATCTGGGCTATCCGGACTGGCATTATTATTATTATTATTATTATTATTATTATTATTAGCCTGGTTTAATCTTAATAAGGATAAAGGCCTCCTGCATGCAGGGTAGGTAGTTGGCTAATTGGTTGTTGCCTTCCTGGATGTCTTCAAACCTAGGGGTCGTTTGCAGTTGTGACATTGGACCTCCTCGATTCGATGTGGGTCTGTAGCGAGCTGCATGTGTCCAGGTGTTGCCTACTTCTTTCTTCAATTCGTCTGCCCATCTCAGTCTTTGCCTGCCTTGATTGCCCCATCACGTTCTTGGATACCACATTGTTGCGGCGTATGCCCTTCTTTCTTGACTAAGTCGGGCTATCTCCCCAGCACCATTTTTGAAGTTCTACTTGTAGGACATCTTTTATTTTTGTTATGTACACCTTTTTACTTTGTCTCTAAGTGAGATAATCAGAATCTTGCGTTCCATTTTTCGTTGCCATCTCCTTAGTTACATTTTTTGGGTCTCAGCGCCCATGTTTGTGATCCGTATATTAGAGCGGGGAGTACACAGGTGTCCATGATCTTGGATTTTAATAATAGAATTGAATTTTTGTTGAATAATTACTATCTCATTAATACGAACTTCGATTAATTGATTAATGATTCCGGACGCGTCATCTGATAAGGGCACTAGTTTCACAAGTGTAGTTCGTTGTTTTTTTAATCGGGAAGTGGCGGTAATCTTGTCTCGCTGGATGTTTAGATCCGACGCCGACCGACCGGATAGCGGACGTTTCCTCAACCATGTATCTTCCACCAGCAGGGCACCGCCCCAACCAGGACAAACACTAAGCTCCGAACTGGTTTCCCGGTATGAGAGGCAAGTAGGTATAAAATATGAACTTCAATATTCGGAAAGTCCGCGTAAGTCGAAACGGAAACCTTTTTTTTTCGAAAGAGATAAATAAGAATGTTTGTTACATTAAACACTACTACTGTTCTGCTGTACAGATCTTTGAAAATTTTCAGAAAATACAATGTTCAAAACGTGTTATTAAGTTACGTATTACATTTGAAAAATTCAATTATATTTTTTTGCGAAGAGAAGAATACCTCTCCATGGAAGCAAAATTTAGCCAACGCTTCAAAACATGATTTTGACGAGCATCACGAAAATGGCTGCCGCATATTCCGTGATTCGCATTTCCGAGCTAAGATACGGATGTTGGATATCAGAGAGCGAGGAATGAAATAATATACGGGCCAGTTGTTTATAGGAAAGCTATATTCTCAGCATTGAAGATTTTGTTCTTTGAGACCGCGGCAAATACTCCCACCCTTTGTCCATGCGCACTCGTTAGTACGTTTGCCGTAAATCACCCTACAATTCTAATTTTACACTGTTCTCGCATTACGTATCTTGTCCCGCAGAGGGGGATCACGATGGCGTAGGTTGTCGTGGTCTCTGGTGGAGTATCGTCGACGAACACCCGGACCCTGAGTGTCGCGGCGCCGCTCACAGCGTTAGCTTGAAGGTGCAGGCAATGAGAAGGCGATGCTAAGCTCCTGTTAGTCCGGTTCGTCCGGCTACCCACCATTTGGGCCTATGGCACGTCGACCTTTGAGCAGGATTGGGCGAAGGATGCTTTTCGGAGTACTCTGGATCCCACTTTAAAGCTCGGCGGGAAATTCAGAAACCACCCGTCAGGTTGCTCAGGTTCCGGCGTTACCCACGTCGATAGCTGGTGGTAAGCAATAGGGAGACGGGATAGGGACCTCGAGCCGCCTGAACCTTAGTTCAGGTGACCGCCAGTTGGGCTCTCGGATTCCTCGTGGCAGTGGCCCGATACTCTGGACATAGAGGGAACTTACTCCCGGCGCATGCGAGTGGCGCATTGTTTAGACTCTGGTACAAGTCTGGAAAGCTACAAGCTCTGAGTTAGCAGGGCGGCCCCTATCCAGGTATTGTACGGGGAGGTTGCCGCGAGGGCAAAGTGGGTTACAGCTGGATCCGGGCGTCAGCCCGTCGGCGTTTTGCGCGTCGGTGGGGGGCGAGGATAAAAGCCAAAAAGGCTAAGGTGCCTATCCCGGGGACTTGTCCCTCCGACGAAGCAAGGAAGTTGTGGTGTTGTAGACTACAAGGAGTTTCATACATTACGTACCTTGTGGAACCCCTCATCTGGAATGCCCTTGCTCGGGTTCAGCCGGAAGATGTAGACGCAGAGGCCCGTAAGCGGCGCCTGCCAGCCGTCGGTGAGGAAGAGCCGCTTCTTGGAGGCGGCGGGGACAGCCACCGCCCCTGCGGCCGCGCCACCCCCGCCGCCGCCCGCCGCACCGCCGCCGCCGCTGCCCGACGGACCCGCGCCGCCGCCTCCGGCCGCCCCCGCCGTCGCGGACGCCTTGGGCACCGCTCCGGCCGCCGCCGCCACCACCGCCGCCACCACGTTGGCACCGCGGGCGCCCTTGTTCTGGCAGCCACCGAGATTGCAGGAAGGTGCGTTCATTCTGGTGCTTTATTTAAGTAGCTTTTCCACTCATGAAATTAAAACCAATAGTGTTTAACTATTCATATAAAATTCCACAATCAGGGCGATGTATCGAAAAAAATTTTGCTTTTTTATCTAATTTTTCTTACCGCCTCTCCATACTGGCAAATAATAGGTTGGGACTCATCTATCTTAAGAGACGATATGTATCGATAGCTGTCTTGATGTGCAATAAACCGTGTAATTACTATTACATAATATCTTTGATTTCAACATGCTTTCTGTTATTTTCAATATTTGGTACATTTTGGAACACTGTTGAGGTAATTTAATTCATGGAATAGTCATATTAAATACCACACACTGCGTTGGAAATTCACGGATAAAACTCCTCCTCGCTTCACGAGTCGGGGATTTATTTACATTTTTTCGTAATACTTACCTAGGATAAATTTGTAAGAAGTATAGTATCTGATTAGCGAAGTTTTGTTCAATTGTATCCGGGGTGAGGTGGCACAGGGCATCAAATGATGTCCATGCTATGCACATAAGATATTTACACTCGAACGATTCACATCCAGAAAGACTCGATCATCGTCATTAATAAGGATAAGTTTGTCCTACTTGTATTATTAATGTTTATTTGACATTAAGCCAATGATAAGAACTGTCAGAATAGTGATCTAACATTGCAATCTAATGCATCCACAAATACATTTGTTAATTGAATTATAGATTCTAGTTTCCTTCCCAATCGTCAAACAATAGACTTCTGCGCAGGGTTCCTATGCGGAATGTCTTCTTTATTAATTTAATTTTGAAACTCAGATGAAAATGATCACTTTACTGTACTTTGAATACGTATGTGGTGGTTTTTCTTCATCGTCAGAATATCAAAGGGGCAAAATTAAAAGTAAACATTAACAACCATTTCTATTTTTGTTTGTAAATGGAGGCAAACCGTGTGGGTAAAGTTGATTTCCGAGGAGTATATAATAATTAAAGTAATTAATCACTAGAATGTTTTCATCAAATACATAATTAAATAATTGCCAAGAAATATATTATTTTGTAGGAAGTAAAGTACTAAAAAAGAGTTGAGAAAACTAAATTTGTGACGTTTCTGAGAAGGAACATTGTTGACAGTGCCATGGAGCTTTGCTTTTAGTAAGTTCATATTTATGTTCATTTCATCAATATTCTTTATTAAAATATTCTTCACTATGAAAATGTAGAAGAAATAAGATTACAAAGGGGTGATTAGCTGTCCTTCATTGAAAACGTCCCTTGTTCAGATGAAGATCTCACGCCGGTTTACACGTTGGCTTGTGGGTTATTTCCCCACCCATATCTCTCCCACGAACGGAGCACTGCTCCAAATTGGATAAGCAGTAAGAACCCAACTATACTTGGGTTTCTGTAACCTGGCTAATGACAGCTGATCAGCTGTTACGGTTTCTTCCAATCGGGAGCTTAAACGTCATCACAGTGACGTCACCGTGATGATGTTTTAGCTCTCGATTGGATGACATCCTTACAGCTGATGAAGTGTCATCGGCCAGGTTAAAATAACCCAAGTATAATCTTCCATCATGAGCGGTAGCGTAGTGCATGTGTCTGTGTAAGGGAGAGCACGGGACAAGGAAGGGAAAAGAAAGGTCGCGCGCGGTCCGTGACCAGTTTGCTAGAGAAGTGCTCTGACATTCACCTGGTATTGAACGGAGAAACCAAGGAAAACTACATATCAGAGCAGTTGACCGAAGGAAATTTCCTCTAGATTGTGATTGAATGTGTCCTAGTGTCGAAGCTAGTGTCGAAGATCTGTCACAGTCCCGACTCGAACCTTATAACCTTCTGGTTAGAGGTATTGCAGAGTCAAAGTCAACGTGGTAAATTCAGCCGGTTTTGCCTTCGAAATGTCAAATGTCCAATAGGTAGAAAGATTATCAGCCGGCACGACATTATACTGAACACGACATTATAACTGAACTGGGAGCATGTGCTTTGTGTATGTAAGAGTGAAGGCCAGAGCGAGGGCTGATGCAGACGGCGGGGTTTATTGATTGATTAGTGTTTCCAGTTGCGTCAACTGTTGTCATTAGTCCCGTAAGTATAATGCATGTTTTCCCTCGGGAGGTGGCGATCTTCCTCCGTTGGATGGCGAGATCCGGCGCCGATCTATCGTGGGCTAGCTGGGTTTTCCCCAACCAAAAATCTCCTACTAGCACTAGGACAAGCTCTGAGCTCCCAACCGGTCCCCCTGCATGTGTGATAGTGTAGTGCTTGTAAGTGTGTGTGTGTGTAAGTAAGAGGTCCGAATGGGGCAAGGAAGAGGAAGAAAAGATCGCGTGCAGTTCGTGGCTCGTTTGTCAGGGTTCCGCTCCGTCATTCGCTTGGTGTTGATCGGAGAAAAAAAGACAACTACCGATCAGAGCAGGCGGCCGCTAGAATTTTCCTTCAGACAGCGGATGAATTCAACCTATGCATCTATCTAATGGGGAAAATCCTGCCATCGTTGGGATTCGACAGTACAACCTCTCGGTCAGAGGCACTTCAGTGACATCAGTTGATGCTCTGAGCCGTGTTCACTGGTAGGTAGAATGAAGATCAGCCGCACGCGACCATTTCAACTGAACTGGGTGCGTGTGCAAGAGTGAAGGCGAGTGCGGGGCAGACGCAGATGGCCGGGGCAACGCACCTGTTCGGGCTGTGGCGCGGGTTCCGGCTCAGGCACCTCTTGGTAGAACCACATGAGCTTGTTACGCATGTGCGGCAGGAACACCTGGTTGATCTCGTCCAGCTGCAACAGCACACAGCAACTCATGCGATGCCTCACATCCATCCAAGCAACCCAGAGCTTGGTTGTGATGACACGTTCAAAATTGCAAAGTCGAAATTACGTAATCTTGCGAGTGATGAGGGATAATAGAAATGGTAGTATTCACAACATATAGCAGCGAGCAGAAAACATTAGGGAATAAGGTTAAAGAAATTAATAATGTATACAGAAAAAACGCGACTGTTGTTACAAAACATTTGTTCAAGAATATTTTTCGAGACATTTTAAACCCACAATACACTTAGAAAATTAAAATACCGAAAGAACGTATTTTAGCTGATTTTAAGAGTGTAGATTCGGAATAGATATTGTCCTGTCATTAAGGAGATTCATCTACCAAATGTTTTTCAAATCTCCTTTGAAGTTTTGTAGGTGCATTCATCACGTATGGATTTTTCTCCCTTTGGAAGTTTCAGATGATTGAATACGATCCCCAAAGACACAATTAGTAAATTACGTTACGTAATTGAATGCTTTGAATAAAAACTCTGTTTACCTACAATGATAAATTATATTTTAATGGAAAATACATTACAGCTTATTATTTATTTTCATATTCAGGGATCGTTACTTTTCTTCAGCATTCTAGAGAAAACTTGCAAAGCCAGAGAGGCAGTGAATCTACAAAGCTTTGTTCTCAATCTTGCCTGTTCAGTGCTTAAAATAAACCTATCACAATGTCTCCTGGTTAATTAAATGAGATCCCCGAACTCTCTCTATTGTTTTGAGGAACTTCAAACAAAATACTCCATTTGCGAAGCCGTTTAGTGCAGAATTTTGACATGAATAGACAAGTGAAAAATTACTTCTGTTGAATAATTGAAGGGTTTATCGTAAGTTCGCAGAAATATTACTTTTATTCAAAATTATTAGTGTTTGTTTGTATTTATCATCGAATATATCCTCTATAATGCATCTTTTATTTGTGTTTACAAACTGAAATAGATACTTGATCTAAAGATTTATGAAAACTTAATAAAACATCTTTTAAAATTGACATGAAGTATCTTTTTCTGTTTATTGAAAGAGTGATTACATTCAAAGCCATTGTTATTATCCAATTTTAAGATATTCTTATTTTATTTTCGTAAGGCGGATATAAACTATTCAGTAAATCACTGAATTATAATCTAGTAATCTGCGTCCGTCCATCCGTCTCAGTTGAACCTTTTCGAGTACAGCAATCAAGACAAATGCGATGGCAATAGACTGTCTTTTGAAAGGGAAATCATTAATTTTTTTGCGGATTCATCTGGAAAATTGTAAAATATTTCTCTAAAATACAATACTTTTTTTAAACAACTGAAACATTTTACTTGCGGCACCCATTATACAGGCGGAACAATAGCTCACTCGATTCTTCTGGACAAGGCAAATTAGTTACAATTATTAGTTAAGTCCCTCTCGGATGTTTCGAAAGAATTTCAAAAAAAATATGTGATTTTGATGATTTTGTAGTACGAAATATTGTGTGAGCTGTCGGAAAATCATAAAAACTATATGTAATCGTAAAATTTTGTATTATATGTTATCAGGGGAGGCGAGCAAGTAGGAGAAAGTTGTCTGATATATGAAGGAAATGATACGTGTTAAAAAGAAAACCGAGTAAAATTGTACTATTTCAATAAATAAAATAAATAAGATATTCTAATGATAATAAACAATACTATTCATCGATACCAAAAGGAAGTGCAAGCAGCATAGAAAGCAAGCTATGTGTAAAACAATTTCACTCTGTATTCGAGTACATTAGAAAAACGCTGTGAATTACTTTCCGGTCTTTACATGAATTGCTACGACTTAATACATCTTAATGACGATAGTTATAATTAAATCACATTTTGTAATGTAACAAAAATTAAACAAATACAGTAATCGACACTTTTTCATGAAAATTTCTATGTCTGATTATGGACAAACTGCTTAACTATGCTACATATAAAATTTATTTTTTATGAACTTTCAAACTACGAATAAAACTGTTTATTACGAAAAAATCTGACCGGACGTGCTACGCTAATCTAATAAATAAGTTTAGTTAAATTTAGAAATAAAATACGACAAATTGAAAAATCATTGAAGTTTTAGTCGGAATAAAATTACTTAAAAAGGTAAAATCAGAAATAGTGGATATTCAAAGACTATCAAATAATTAAGTTATAGTGATGCACAATATAAATTCGTAGCTAGTTAGAATAGCTTCAGTTTTTCAAACGGTCAAATACGCAGGATCCAATTATTTATTATTATTTCATCAAGAGACTTTAATTAATACGGAGGAATAATTAAGGACATAATTAGAAATTAAAAATAAGCGTTGCACTTCCCATGGGAGTGCGAATTATATAGAATGAACAGAGTCTGAATGAATTTCAAATTGGGAAAATGAAATCTTACCCTACCGATTTTTTCATTGCATCTATCATCCTTTTAAAATCAAACGATGTGTTAATATTGTAGTTTGATTTTTGTTCATCAATTTACAATAAGCATATCTGAGTAGTGCTATTTTAAAATTAATTTTAAATAGATTATTTATGATGTTTAGTCCCATACTTACGTTTCTTCTGTGCGTTCCCACGAGCCACGAATAGGTTTTTTGCTGTGTGGAGATACATTTTTTGCGTAAAGAAACAAGTCATAAAGTAACTGCCCTCAGATGATCTTCGCACTGATTTACCTTTTAAAGACGTAGTAATACAGAGCACAATTTTTGATGCGCATGGGAAACACGTTACCTTGTTTTGCAGAAAGTGAATTCCTTAATTATTTTCTGATAGTTGGCCATTTACAATGCAATGGGTTACAAAGTACCGATTTAAATCTTCAATCATGGAACTGCCGTTAATATTCCTTTGCGCGGATTTCCATCCTCATAACTACTCATGGAATCCAATTTACCTGGAATATATTGGAAAGTTATATCCAGATCTACTTTTCAATCTGATTCACCCCTTCAAGTGGCACTAAAAGTTAAAATTAACAAGGAAAATATTGCAAATAAAATGTTCAAATATGCTTTGAAAAAAGTAAATTTATAAGTACAATTTTTGTGTGTTAAGTTACTTCAAAACCTCGGATTGAAATGCTGTTGAAATATGAAGTATGGTCTCTTTGTCATGTCATTTTTCTGCGTATTTTAAATGTGAGTTTGATGTGGTATTGTGGTAAAGGTGTGAAATTTCTTCAAAAAGTATCAAATGGTTGACAAATAGAGTTGTATGTGTGTATTTGGCGTTATTGAGTCGGCAGTCGGACTTCGCCGGCCAGCAACCGGTGTCCCTCATACCTCGGTCTAGTTAAACTCCCATGCTTGGGGGGTAAGAGCGACATGACTCGAACATGACATATTCTCTTCACCGTAACTAGCAAGATACGCCTGCTTGAGCTTTTCTTCGCCACACAGCTACAGCCAATTTGAAAGGAAAGCTACAACTCTATTTTTGTCTCGACCAGGAATCGAACCCGGGATCACTGTTCGGGAAGCTAGTACGCTGTCCAGGAGCCATCCCAGAGGCTTATAAGAGAGTTGTTGATTTACTTTAAAATCGTCTCAAATTGTGTATCTGTGTGAAAAAGAAAAGCTCATGCAGGCGGAGTTTGCTAGTTACGGTGAAGGGAATACGCCATGCTCGCTTCATGCCTCTCTTACTTACTCCTCAAGCATGGGAATTAAACCAGGGTCAGGCATGGGTGTCACTGTTAGCAAGTCTGACAATCACCTCAAAATGCCAAATAGATGACAACGTGAGCCACTCACCATGTTGCTCTCGAAGACGTAGTCCATGAGCTCGGAGCGCGGCAGCTGCGTGGCGTCCATGAGCAGCTGGAAGACGAACTCGAGGCGCGGGTCCATCTCCCCCCGCCGCGCCTTCCGCTCGCACTCCTCGCGGCGCCGCTGCGCATCACATCAATCAATCAATCAATCAACAGTGATGCCTCCTTTTGGTTCCAGATCAATCGGTCCACAGGGTAATTTCCAGCTAACACAAAGTCCACAGAAAAATGTCCACTGCATGAAGTCTAATAAACGTAAACTTCTCAGCAAAAATTACCAGAACAAAAATGTCCAGTGCAAACAGTCCAATAAAGGTAATGTTTACAGGAAAAATGTCCACACCGTAGAGTCAGCTGACACCATAGTGTCTACGAAATGTTCACACCAAAACAGTTCGTAATGAAGTCTACTGAATACGTTCTACAAATCAAAATGTTGAACAAACAGGAATGTACAAAATGAGTAATGTAAAGTTTTGTTCAATCTAAAAGTATTGTCTTATTGAATAATAATATTCGCATTCTTTTTGTAGAATTCTTGTTAATAATAGAAATATGTTTCTGTAGAAATAATCAATTTCTAAGGTAATTCGCAATTCTTCACGGAAGATGATGAAAAGTCTTGTTAGTAATGGATACACGCGCACTTTCATTTTTGACGTAAAAATGGAAATAAAATATATTAGAGGTGTTCCAAAAGGAGTTTTGTCTATGAAACGTTGTAATCCCTATTATTCCTCTGACCGTTTATTAGACTGGACATTTTTCAATGGACATATAAGGAACTTGGATGAAACAGTATTGGACCTATAATGAAGTGCACATTTATACTAATGGCTACCAATCAGGGCCAAACGTCACAAGTGAAACTTAGTTATATGAAAACCTCCACGTGTTCAGTAGTACAAACTGATCAACTTAACCCTCTTTTATGACTTACTTTGTAACATTTATTCTGAGATCTGTGTAAAAGGTCGTTACAGATAGAACTACTGTAACTTTTTCTGATGCCCCTACGACTGGTTCTGTCCAAGAGCTCGTCAATAATGTCGATTGGCTCATTCATTCATTCATTCATTCATTCATTCGTGTGCAGTTGTATATGACTTCAACATAAATACCGTCGTAATCTCTCCGTCCTATAAAAATATAGCGTGCCATGAGAGTTAATTGTAATTAAAAAGTACCATACGATGTGCTTCTTTAAAAAATCCCGTTTCTACTTTCTCACTTACCACTTACGTAATACAAATGTCATGGTACAGAGAGAAAAACAACAACGAATGTTTCGCCCCAAAAATTTGTTTTGCAAGTTTATAGTGCGGAAGAAAAAGTGAAAAATTCATGTTCCTAACTTCTTCCAACATGTGAACTCAGAATTCACGTCTTGGAGGGCGGATCCTACACACCGAAATTTTGGTTTTCGGCAAAACGACTCTCCGTCTACAGTTTGTCAGTCTGTGAACCAAACCTTCAGCGAAATCATAGTGGGTACTTTACATGAAGTCTCAACATTTTCAAAATTCTCAAAAATTAGCTTCAAAGTTTTGTTTCATATTTTTCTCTGTTAGAACAAAAATACTTTTCTTAAAGTTCATAAAAATTTTCATATATGAGCAGATTTGTAATATTCTGTAAGTAACATTTTAACTTTACTACAAGGGGACCGAAAAAGTAGAAACTATTTAAAAATATCTATTTAAGACGATGGGAAGAGGGTGAGGCAAAACCAAAAACGTATTCCAGACTAAAGAGTTTGAGAAACTAACTAGTACGAGGAATTGTTTGTCACTCTACAGCACCCGAAGTTTTAATATAACAAAACTGGAAATTCTGCAATTGAAGTAATAAAATTTCAATAAAACCAGTGAGGCGTGCTCTGACAAAATTTTATTAAAAGTCAGCTAGAGTGTTTAAAATTAAAAATTGCACATTTGAGAATGTTTTCCAAAGAAAAGTTTCAGATATTGCATTCATTCTTATGAACGTATATACTACTACTTTACGAAAGTCAGGCGAAAAATACGACCTGCATTTTCTCACGGCATTGAATAAAAACAAGAAAATATTACATTGAAAAGGAAAGAAATTTTATTCAAGTACGCAAGTACCTTCATGTAAAATATATGCCGTGAACATTATTTGATGAAAATGTCTCAGATAGAAATAGCAATGCAGTTATCTCAAGCGAGATTTTAGTACACTCCGACAGTATGTATGCATCTTGTATAGGAAATTATGATCTGGCCACATTTGGGTACCGTGATTTACTGACTTGGGAGCAAATTGTATTCAGACGCTCCCGCCAGTGGGGCACGTCTGCTCGCGGGACAAATGAGCGCGCTCTGACACATTCCCCTGTCATCTGCATAGCAGCACGCGAAACAGCGCGTGTACTTTCATACCATTGCAATCCCTCGGCTGCACACTAGACCCAAGGTTGTTTAATGTCTGGAAAATTGACAAATTGTGGTATAACAATTCAAATTTAGAAGAATAAGCGTCGAACTTACTGTATTTGATAGGAAAACATGTTGGAAAATGAAAATCTTTAACAGTAGAGCTATTTCCAAACTACAAAAATGTATAAATACAAAAGTACTAAAGTAATTGAAGTACTAAAGTAATAATTTTGTTTTAATTTATTTTGTGTAATGAAAGCAAAATCGTGATTCCTGCTCTTGTGTTCTAAATTCTTGTTGATGAAGTAGTTAACTTGAATTCTGGGTTATTACTCTCGGATATGGTTTTCTTTTGGTAGTTCTGATACGAACTGCTCTGCTATCGTAATGAATTTTATTAAGACGATAAAATCATTTTAACAGGCAGGATTGTATTTCAGTTTTTAAGGTAGCTTAGTAGATTTTGTTTTGTTAAAATTAGTAAAAAATATGAAAATAAAGTTATCAGATTGATAAGAAATTTAACACTCTTCAGCGTTTCAATATTGGGGTACTTTTGATAAAGTCAAAGATCAAGATAGATGTAGATTTCAAATTGTTTTAAAAAATTAATACAGTCAAAGTAAAATAAAAATATTGAACTATGTATTGGAGTAAGAAATGTTGTAAGAGGAGGTAGAAAAGAGCGATTTAACATATTTTTTATTTTCCTACATTTAACTTCACGTGTGTCATACACGGGAGTTCGCGTGGAGCACACTTCTCATTTCCGAAAATGATCGATATTAATTTCCGCTTCTAGGGGAAACCAAGGATGACTGTCGGGAGCCCACAATTTTTCTTTACGACAAGCACACAAGATGGATAGGTTTCGTGTAATGTCACAAATGTAAGATTTGCGAGCAAGGAAATTCATGACGTATTACACTTTCAATTCGCTCTCACAATAATTTCAATAGTTTTTCTAAAGTCAAACATTAAATGAAAAGAATCAACAGCATAACCAATAATTTCATTTCATACCTAATTTATTAAACGGTGCGACTGGTAAGAAAACAAATTTGACTACCAAAAGGGTAGGGTACGACGCAAAGAAAATTCAACAGATATTTGTTGACATAGTAAATTCGAACCTCTGTGTGTAACATTGTAAATCTCGGGTATGATCCACTGCACAAGTCAGTTTCACGTGAACGAAAACTACTGCATCAATTCTTTTGATGTTAAAATTTGATTTCTCGTAATTGCCGCTTTCGTCGATATTACGTATATATCTTCAGATTTTCCCCACTTACAGAGTACAAATGTATGCATTCGCGCAATAATTTATCTATATTTGAGGGATATCCGTGAGACAGTCAGGAGCATAAAAAGTTAAAACAACTTTTTTCAGTATAGCAACATCGACACTGACAATTACCTAAGGCGTATCAATAAAACTTAAAATTAGTCAATTTTATTGTAATAATTTTGCTTCTTGGATACACAGCAAGTCTGCATACGACGGGTCAAAGAATATCATTTTTTTCTGAAATTCTTCTTCCCACCCAATTCCCTACGTCCAAACCAAACACACACTGCACAATCATGCACACACACACTACGCACGTGCGTCTCGCGAACTTTAATTTCGTAATTCCTTATGTTCTGACACACATAAACACATACACAAGACGCACGAGTGTGTAGAGGAATTTCGTAATTTTTTATTTTCTGACGTCCGAACACATGAACACACATACATAAATACAACGCACGCGCGTGTAGAGCCTTCTTCGTAATCTTGACAATCCTGAATCTCTGAAGCCCACATCAAGCTTTCGAACACATACATACGACGCACGTGTGCGTCGCGGAATTTCATCTCGTAATCCTATCTTGTAAATCCTTATTTTTTGACGTTCCCACCAAGCACACTCACACACACATACACACGACGCACGCGCCTGAAGTGGAATTTCATTTCGTAATCCTGAATTTCTGACATCCACACCAATGATACGAACACTTACACACAACGCATGTATGTGTCGCGGAATTTCATCTCGTAATTCCTTATTTTCTGGCGTCCACACCAAGCACACGCACTCACACACGCACATCCACACGACGCACGCGCGTGTGGCACCTTGAGCGCCTCCTCGGGGCTCTCGGCATCTTCGGGCTCTTCCTCCGACTCCTCCTCGGTGCTGGCGCGGCGCCGCCCGCGCGGCCCTCCCGCCACCACGAACATCGCGCCGGAGTCTGCGGCGGCCGCCGCGCCGCGCGCCCTTATACGCTGCTCCGCCCCCCCTGCCCCCGCCGGGGCCACCAGACCTCAAGACGCGGATGCTTACAGATCGACCGTCCTCCGTCGCCCCCGGCGCCTCTATCGCTTCTATCTTCCTTGTCGAATCTGTCGTTCCTATACTCTCTAAAGTCTCTCTCATCTCTATCGCTTCTAACACTAGTACGACTCCTATCGCCCCCTGTCACACCTAACACCTCTGTCACCCTATTTCCTCTATTGCTTCTCATGCTTTTATCGCCCCTCTAATATCTATCCCCTATTACACCCCCTTCGCTCCTATAATCTCTATCACCCCTACGTCTCTATCGGCCCCACTATCTCTATCACTCAAACCCTTCTCGACCACATCTATCTCCTCTATCTTCACTATCGCCCCTAAGTCCCTATCGCCTCTTTGTAGCAATCGAGATTGTTCTCGATTGCTTTTGTCGTCTCTATCGCCTATATTACTTTGTTTTTAATTATTCCTAAAAAATACTTCTCACTCGAGTCTGCTTTCCCCGCAGCTAGCAAAAGAGAGCTCAATGAAATCTGCGGAAATACATTTAAGAGAGGCAAAGCTAGGGATCATTTGGGTATTTGCTTAATAGATCAAAGGAAAATGGACCAAAATATTCACCAAGAAGTTGAAGTAAAATAATTGATATAGACATACTTAGTCTTTTCGAATTATACTGTACAAATTGTAACGTATGCTTTTTTAACACTATTATAATAACACACTCTTTTTGGGACAAAATAGCTTCAAATTGTATAATAATCTACTGCCCTACTAATTTGTAATGTTGAGGTAAATTACATAATTATATTTATTTGTTAGAAGGCTATAAACCAACATTATAAACCAGTTTCTTTCGTTAATTTTTGTGTAAAAGCATTATAAATTGATAAGAGATACGAAGTTAATTTTTGGAAACAACTTTATTATATATGTGCGGTTTACCCCCTCCATTTCACGATTCGTTCCCTGCGACGGGATGAATGTGTGATGTCGCAGTTATTCGCTACATAAACGGTTAATACGTTATAATCTGTGTCATAAAATGCCATTTTATGAACGAAAAAGTCGTTTATACCTGAAAAAAGAGGTCGTTTATAGTGATGGTAAACAAACCAAACAGTTACCAGACGGATGATCCAGCATTTGCACAAATAAATAAATAAAAATAATAATCATAATGTAATTTTAGTTTACTTCAACCTAAGTCTACTGCAATTTTTTGTACCACGCGATTATTGGTTGTCATATTAATTTCTCAACTTTCGTCACTTATTTATGCATTTCATAGTTACTAACAATATGTTTCATGAAAAAATTGCCGCACTGCTAGTGAGGACTCCATAAAGAAATTGCAAATTCTATTAATACATATCGAGTTTTCATTAAGAATAAAAAGTATTTACTTTTTTATTTAATTTATTTTAGATCGCTGTGCAACTACATCATAAAGAATCAAAATCACATATACAACTTTATATTGCATTATTTACTTTATTTCTTCAGGATTCTTAGAATTATAGAACTCGCATTAAGAAAAAAACTTTAACCTTAAGTCGACACGCTTGGAACATCTTTATGGACCAAAGTTTTATCCATTTCTTTGGCTTTTTCATGACGAATGAGAATTTTAAAATGTCAGAAGTTAGACTATAAAAGACTACAAAGTATATTGACTAACTCTTTTCGGGGAGTGTTGATTCTTGGCAAATACATTTTTCCTTCCTAATGTTTTCTACGAGCAATGTTCTAGAGAAAGTGAAAATTACTAGGAGCTACAATATTCCAAGAGCGCGGCAATTTATCTGAATACATACGAATACATACAATTTGTGTGATACGAAATTTTTGCAACATTTTAAAAATGTATGATAAAGGTTTACCACAACGACGTATAGCGAATACCATTATTACTATTTTTCTCTTGTAGTTGCAGAAACTCAGACGATTTTCAGGGAAAGCTACAACTCTATTTTTGCCCTGTCCCGGAAATGAACCCGCGATCGCACCACGGGAAGCTAGAAAGCTACCCTTGAGCTGCCATAGGGTTCTGCTCTACATTACAGTCATAATTATTTTATTACTATCTTTAACAGATTGTTTGCAATAATTTACAATACCTCTTCTTCCTTATCTCAAAACCATGTCTTTTACATTTTATTTTAACATTTTGCAATAATCTGTCACCCTTTGTTCGTTTGGTATCTCTTCGCATTTGTCATAAAGCTCCACAGAAATCATTGCTTTTGGCTTTCATCTGGCTTCTAACTTAATGTCGGATACCGGCTGAGGAAGTCATTCGATCAAGAGGTACCTTCGCCCGCGTCTACATAATCATTGATGGGTACAACTCAGATGTAGATAGAACGACTGGAAAAACCTTTTCCATTCAATCACAACCTATCAAAATCGAATACATCAATCATAAAATTACATAAAAAGATTAAAATTCGGGAGCATACGTTTTTGATTTCGGGGACGTCTCTGGTTTTAATCATTAGTCCCGAAACTGCAGTGCATGTTATATCTCGGGAGGTGGTGGAGTACCTCTCTCGATGGTACGTGATATCTGGCGCCGATCTACACGTTGACTTGCGGAGTTTTTCTTCTCTCCAGAACCCATCTCCGTCAGAGGCAAGCTCTATGCTCCCGTCTGGTGTACCGTCCCTTGAAGTGTAGTGTGTGTGTGTGTGTTTAAGAGGAGTAGCCAGGGATGATGAAGGAAGGATCGTACGAGATCCGTGGTCTGTTTGTTAAGGTACTGGCATCAAAGGGAGAAACCACGGAAAACTTCTGACCAGAGCCGCCGACCGTTAGAAATATTCTCCAGACTGATTGAAATCGACCCAGCTATGTTGCTAGTGTCAGTGTCAAGTAGAGTTTCCAAATAAACGATGCTATAGAGACAATTATGTTGTTGAGCTATCGCAGCCAGTATTAACATTTGGACCATTTGATGACCTCAAGGATAAAAAAATCCCTT
>BLKR01006540.1:0-55319 GCA_011170035.1 Teleogryllus occipitalis
ATCTATATAATTTATATACAACGCACATTAAAGTCCTGCACGAGACTATTATACCGCGACAGTTCGCAGAAAATCCGCTAGACGTAGGCCAGAAGGTTTTGCTCGCGGCGAATATGCTCGATCTTGAAAATCGAGCATCCGATGCTCGGTACGAGGGGAACGATTCGGGCCAGTCTTGCGTAGGAAGGAAATGGCGCCTCACGGGCAGTGGCCCACAATGAGGCGATGTGTGTATACGAGCTAAAATAAGGATATGTGTGCATTGAAAAACGGACAGTTTATGCTAATGCATGGAAATATTACGCTTCAAATACAAATAATAATAATAATAATAATAATAATAATAATAATAATAATAATAATAATAATAATAATAATAATAATAATAATAATAGAAATTGAAACATTTAAATAGGAATACACTATTTCTGATGTGTTTTTTATTTCTAGATAAAGTACCATAATTACGTGCTGTTCAAATGAAAGGGTAAAAATATCTTTCTGATGCCACATAATTTTTAGAAACGTTTCTAAATTAAATTAGAATAAAACATTATTCAACAAATTTGTGTAAGTTAATTGCAGTACGAACCCTAAAATTCCGTTACAGATTGCAAACGGTATTAAATTTATTGATGTTGGTCAATAATAATATTACCGTATTTTTTTCAAATTCCACTTTTCACCATTACTCGTTTTCAAATATTTCAAAAACAGAACGTGTCGCCGATAAAAGAAGTGAAGTTTGCAAAAACATCTGATTTTTTCCACGCGGAGAAAAGATGTTAGTTTACCTACAAACTTCTCAAATCTGAAGGAAGTCTTTAGAATTTCACAAAGAATGTGTGAAGTTTCTTCCTCTTACCCTTATTCTTTCTGGATTTCTTCTTTTTTTACATTTCTTTGGGTTAGGGCACCTTCTCCAGGCGAAAGTAAGCTTTCATCTTAATTTGCTATTGAAACCACAGCCCTCTGTAACGGCGACCGCTCATGACAGGCTCCCGGGCCCTCCTCCATCAACGTCCTGGGTAGGCCGAGGCTCTAATACGTGGAAATCATCGCCGCCGCCGCCATGCCCCCCCAGTGAGCACAGGATGCTCGAGGCAGAAATACTTGAGCGAGTACCAGCGAACAAATGGCATGCCTTGCAGATCTCTAATACACCTCCATACATTATTTGGTTTTACATCCACATACTCTTCATAAATATATTCAAAAATTATATTTACATTCTTAGTTTGAAATTTTCAATTGTAATTTAAAAATACATTAATTAAAACTTATTATTATTATTATTATTATTATTATTATTATTATTATTATTATTATTACTATTATCATGGTGGTCTTAGCATATCTTTCGGATATCGTGAACGTGTTCTCTTAAGAGTATTGTCTTTAGATGTCTTATTAGTTTTATCTATTAGGATTACGCATGGCGACGGTGTTGAATGCTTTTGTAAACATATGATGAGCGTTCAAAGACGAATCTGTCTAAGGATTAAGAAAGGTTCTAATCATCTCGATCAGGTTTTTCGTCCAGTTTCCCTGATCCATTGAGCAAATGCTGAGATGGCCCCTTGTTTTGCTTCTTGACATAAATGTAACTTCATTATCTGTGCACGTCTTCTAGAATGCAGTGGGTAATACAATTATTCAAATTACCGTTTCCATATTGTCGCGGCAGGTAGTATTATTCCGAAGGACAACATGGATAAGAGTTCAAAATGTATTGCTTATTTATCCTTGAAAATAGATTTTATTACATAGGAGCTTTTTTTTCTCTCCATTCAAAATTCAAGTAGTATATGACTTATAGTAGGGATCACAGAACTTTGAAAATGTGTACACAATTCACTTCTCCCCATACCACGTCAAACGCAGTTTTAACTGTTTTTTGACGATAAATAATAAAAAACCCTCAACGATTAAAAAGTATCTCTTTATCTGGTGTATATATTTACGGTTTTGTAAATTACTTAGCGCTAGGTTTTTAAAAACTTTTAAAAGTAAATTGCATTAGATTGAGTACAATCTGGCGTACAAATCAAAATAATATTTATTAATATAATATGTTTTTATTTGCAACCAAAACTATCGATTGCGAATGAACAAATTTCGATTTTCAGAGAGTAATTTTTCGAAGAAGGAAGTGTCAGAGCCGTATTTTTTTCTGTGCTTTTACACATAACTGTATAGTTAAATATCTCTGTTGGAGAACAAGATAAATAATTAAAATTTGCACAGGTAGAAAACAGCTATAATACCAAAATTCAATGTACATCATAAAACGTCAATCGAAATAAGGCACAATTAGTGAATTTATTAGGTGCACGAGTGTTTATAGGTAGATAATCTCGTACACTTTTTAGCAAATGGGTAGCTATGAAGTCTTTCTGCAAATCTTACCAACTTGCATAAGAATATTGTTAATTTTAATTCTTAGTGTCTTTAGGGAAGATGGGAGCAATTTACACCGATAATTGGGAGGCATTATCTAATTTGTTTGAGGTGTTGTGAGAGCCTTTCGACAATCTTTGGTGTTTTATTGGATTTAATAAAAATCTGTATGCTGCGTTCTATTTATTGAAGGCATTAAGGTCTTCGCTACTTTCTAAATTATGTTATAAACTTCTTTTATGTTATGAACTACTACATTTATAATAAAACTTCATACAATGACTCTCCAAATATTTATAAAGTTACATAAAACCACACTATGTAACATGAAATATACAAGAGTTCGAAACACTTAATAAAATCTATCTAGCCTAATATATATATCTATTCTAATAAAAGTGAATTCAACGACATGTAATCGACATCGATTCCACAAAAAGGAGTGTATGAATTGATACGAAAAATTTACAGGCTCTTCTTTACGATTTCACGCAGTGTCCTCGCAAAGTTTGCTAGATTACAAATGTGGAAAATAAATAGTTTGCTAGATTACAATACAATACAAATGTGGAAAATAAATAATTTAAATAATATGCTGGTAGATGCACCACGATCATTATTTTTCGCCTGTCACTACAAGACAGGTTCCTAATATATTCCGCCGGAGGCCAGCAGCGGTGCGGTAGAGAACTGCAACGTACGCATAGAAAAAATTTGGAGCCGTTTTCGAGAAAATCTTGTTTTTGTACTTTTTTTAAAATTTGGAAATATTGCGTGAAAACGACTAAACTTTTCCACACAAAAAAATCTACCTGACCTTATTAAAAGAACTGATTAAGACCAACAAATTTCATTTGAAGGAAAAATCTCTCTAATTTCGTAGTTGGAGGAAGACGTCTGAAATAATTCAAACTATTATAATTTTAGAAAGTTCAGAGTTAACCGTGAAAATTGGACCTACGCCACCTTTATAAGCGTATTTTACTCTATTCTTACAAAAAATTTAAGAAACAAATTTGGTGCCACTTTTGAGAAATCTTTGAAAATGTACGTGGGGTTTCATGTAAAGTACCCCCAAATTTGAAAAAAATGTTTTTTTAAAATTTCAAAGGTTCGTCTAGTGCCAGATGGACAGTAGTTTCTTCAATTTAAAAGAAATTCTATTCACGATTTAGGCGCTAGTCGTGTTCACAGACGGACGGACGTTTTGCTTTCAATTGGTTTTTCGGCAATTAGGACTCACAAAACAGGCATTCTAGCTACACCACGTGTTAGAGAATTTCTTTTTCTTAATTTAGCAACTGGATTTATCCACTTTTTCGTTGTCAGGGCCCGGCATTGAATTTTTTGTGCTGAAAATCTGCCTTTTTTTTTACGCAGCATTATATAACTTTCCCTACTCAACGTATATTGCTCCGTATATACGTATACGAGAAAGTAAAATTGTCAAAGTAAAATAATGTATTCTCATCTCACTCAAATGTAAAAATTGCTTGGAAAAATTGAAGAAAATGCCATTTAAACATATATACGGGACATTATTCGTCAAAATAGGTTAAAAAAATATGAAAGGTTCGGAAATCATGCAAATAATTATATTTTCGGATTCAGCGTGATAAAAAAAAATCCAAGAAAAACGTGTTTTTTTGGAATGTTATTTTTTATCTAAAAATAATTCAATTTTTTAACGATTTTAATAAATTTTCCGTGTTGTATTAAAAAATTCCTAGTTAAGGCTGTAATGTAAATTTTCGTCTAATATTTTGTTAACACTATCTACGGATGTCAAGCAACAGAAAAAGTGCACAACAAACGTTTTTTTCAAGGTCACTGACTGGTCATAGAGGGCATATATGGATAAAATTAAAAAAAAAAATCGATTATGAAAATACGTCATTGTCTTTTTTTGATTTTCAAAAACCAAAATACTCCTAGATACTTGTACTTTATGCCTACAAAATTTCATCCTTAGTTATGGAAATGCTTCAGAAACACAAGCATTTTTATTACAAAATTTGAGATGAAAATTGTTTTTTATTTGACAAAATAATTTTATTTGAAAATTTACTAAAATCGTTAAATAATTGAAATATTTTTAGTTAAGAATCAGCTACAAATTTTGTCATAGCTTTATCATATTCTTCGTGCCAGAATTTTCTTTCTGTTACAAGAACATAGAGAAGGTTAATTTGAATAACTATATTCCCCATTGAGTTCAAGAGAACTTGCTCAGAGTGAAATCACATTAAATGCTAGGGGTCCTAGAACATATTGTTCTCTACGCAATGCCCCGGGAGGTTTGAATGGCACTGATGACTATGTGCCAATAAATATGTCAGTGAAAGCTAATGTCATGTTGCGCATGCACCATTTGTCCCTGACAAGTAGGTTCCATGTAGTGCTCTGGTGCGGGTACAAGTTGTGGAGCTGACATTTCGTGTATCTGTCAAATACAGTGGAAGATGAATTGTCTACCAATGAGGGATATATGTTTTCCCACCCAATGTTTATTGGCAAAAGAAAAATTATCATCATCGATCATCAATTCCATTAGCACTTCATAGATTTTCCCTACGAAACAACACTTTTTAGTTTTGATTTCAACCTGAACATGATGACATTTCACACTTTTATAGTCTAGTAAATATTTAGCCAAACAAGGAGCATAGAGTAGACTTTTTTTATTTCATTTATTTATTTTTTATTTTAACTTTGTGATAATGTGAACAATTGTGTGTGGTTTCAGGGCATCAACAATTCATTGATCAGCAGTGCACAATAATGAAGAAAATAGGAAATGATTTGGTTTCATGTCCATAGTGTATACTTGTTAATAATGTTGTAACTTCTTGGAGTATTACTATTTGTTTGTATCATCAATATTTATGTACAAAGCTATCAGGTGAAAGTCATTAGCAACTATGTATATATTCCATGAAATATAATGTTATGTTATGGTTGACTACAACTATCTGAAATGTTATAAATACTCTTTGTCATGGTCCATTGACATTCAGGATTATGAACAATTCATATTGGAGTTGAATTAATAATGACCAATATGGAGTCTGTAAGTATGGTTTTTGGTAAAGTTTTAAGGACAACGTCAATCCCCATCATCAGGTACTGTAAAAGTTGTTTAAAATTAGTATGAATTACTACAAATATAATATTAACATTGATTAAACTTTTAACATTAATTTAAAAAAAGACTTTCATAGATAAGAGAGCCGAGACTCTACTTAAGATTCTGATCATGAAAATTAAGCTATTTTCAGAAGTAGGTATTGCTGAGGGGACTGGCGGTGGTACTAAAGAACGTGTTCTATCCAATTGACGTAGTATTGATGTTGAACTGCTCAAAATGAGGGAAATATGATTTGAGGTAAGATGTGATTATTTATTTTGAAAATTCGTTGCACTCAAACATTTGAATTCATGGTGGGTCTTACTTTTAAATAAAGAGACACAGATATAATTCTGGGACATTTTCTACACTTGCGGTCAATGATAATGTCCTCAAAAGTAATATTGTGATTTTGATCGATCTCGTGTTTGTATGTGAGTTGTGCCTATTTGAACAAGTCAAATTAGGCATACTAATTGGAACAATTTTGTGTTCATTTGCACGTTTCTTTAGTTTTCTTCTTGTCTCTCTGATATAATTTAGCATTCTATGCAATTGATTTTGTAGACAATATGATAGTCATGAGGGCACCTTCCTTACTAATAATGTCAGGACATGTTATCAAAATAACATCAACTAACATTAATATCAATTAATGTTTAATGAAAATGAAAAAAAGTCATCAATAGCTACAGAATAACTAATCTCAAAAAGAGGGATAACCTAGAAAACACCGAACTGAAATGTAGAAATTATACAGGGAAACGGCTGGTCATGCTCAAAAAAATTTTGTTTGACTCAAGCCTAAACTCTGATGGAAGGAAAGCAGTAAATAGCAGTAAAATAAAATATCAATCTTTTGTAAAAAGATCTACAGCATTAATTACCACTTCATATTTTTCACAAAACAGTTTGTGAAGACATCTTTCATTACCACATTTTCATTCTAATTATAACATTTTACCAATTATCTGGGTAATATATCCTATGCAGAAATGGACTGGATTGTCCATAATGAATACGAAACTACCCTTCTATAAGCTCAGAAATAATACTACTAATTTTAAACCAATTTGTTTAAGAGATAACATTCTCGAGACTTATTCTAGAACCGTAGACAGCCAACGATTGGAGTGTTTTACATAAGCATTTATAAGTGTTTAAAATTATCTTATATAGATTTTTAAAAGAATATTGATTGTAAAGTAAATTTTAAAAAATCATTAAAAAGAGTTCTTCAAGAATTTTTTAAATTATTTTGTTTCGTTGTATCTATAAGAAAATATCTCTGTAAACAGAAAATTAAGATGGCCCAAATTGGAGAGAGAGAAAAAAAAAAAAGAAAAAATGGTTTCTACCTCCAATTATATTTTATGATATAAAATGAAGTATTATCTGGTAGAAATAATATTTAAAAATATCAGTTTCTGTTAACAATTTCAAAATAAAAGAATCCACTGAAAGTTGGTGATTCAATATCCATGCTGACAAAAAAGAAGAGGTATTACGTAAGAAATATGGGGCAAGGTACTACTAAGAAATATGCCTCACTAGTGTTTGATTTCATGGGAATGCCTCGTGGTAAACAAACATGAAATTGCAAAATATTCTTAAATTATTGGGTAATTGTTTTAGATATTGCAATAGAAAGAAATGACATTTGGAAAAACTAGTACTGAATTCAACTCAGACAGATACCACTCTCAATTATAAATCTATACACCCTACATTAAAAAATACATTGTAGATCAGGCAACAAAACTTGAAACAATGACTATCCACAAATTTATAAACTCATATACAACATGAAACTTATAAGAGTTCAAAACACTGAACAGAATCCATCAAGCATAATATTACCTTATCACTAAAACAGATGTGAAATGATTTTGCAAAAAATTAAATCAACATTAAGATACTGTATTACCAATAAATTGCCAGTTGATTGTGTTAAATATAAAATGAATAAAATGAAACAGTAAAACATTGTTTACAAAATAAATTGTTTGGAATGCTCATTAAATTACGGTATTAAGAGAAGTATTAAGTAAATTATAGTAAAAAAAAAAAAAGTAAAATATGTATAAATGAACACAGAACAATACTCATGATAATCACTTAATTCACATGATCAGTTGTAGTAAGTTGATACTTGCATTTGTACTTTTATTGCTTGGGTATTACTATTTGTACATTGATATTTAGTTGTAAATTCCAATAATACATTTTATATTTATAAATTTTTTAAATAAAGTAAATATTATATTTGTAGCTCCCTAATTTATACTAATTTTAAACTTAATTTTTTAATTGTGAAATTTTCTTGTAAAATTATGTTCCTGTTTGTTTGCTTGTTTAGTGTATTGTGCTTAACACTAACATAAGAATTGTTATTGTTGATGACATTCCTTTTACTTAATTAATATGAGAATTTAGTATATGAATTTGGCTGGTAGTGGTAAGTTTGTTAAATTAGATGGACTTCATTTTACAATTGAGCTTATGTTGCCAAGACCAGAAAACAGAAATATAAACTAGATAAATTTACAAATAAGAATTGAAATGAATTTACAGTAATTCAGGATAATTATCCTTTGCTATCTAACAACCATTTGCAAATGTTATTTGATGTATACCTATTTTTTTCTATTTGCATACATTTCTATTTACATCTATTTAAGTAGTCCGGGAAACTTGAAAGTGATTACCTCACCATTTTCACTTCATGAAACTGTTTGGTAATAATGGACAGATGGGCAAATCTAAACCTGGAATGTGAACATACTGAATTTAAATAACTAGTATTTATTTATTAGTATTTTTTATGTTTATTTATTATCTTTTATAAACAACTTTTAATGCGTTGATTTATGTTCAGGTGTCAATATGAAATTACAAGCATTGAGAAGTCTAAGCAGCCTATGTATTTATTTATAACAAAGTTTTTTTTAAATTTTAAAGTGTGTTCCTTTTTTAGTTGATTTGAAAATAGTATTATTACCTCTTGTTCTAATTTATCCCCAAAATGGAAATAAAGTATTTTTTGCATAAATTCGCAATTGGTTTTCTATTTACTTTGAGTTGAATCACAAAGTTGAAATTTATACCATACATGTGCAACTGAGGAAAAAATCCAAAATTCTAATTTTGAAGAGATGAGATACACATCATTGATAATTTTAATAAAGTAACCACGTTGGTAGGTGTAAAGACACGAAACTATTATAGTGGTGCAAAAACCAGGGCCATTTTAACAGCTTTAGGGTCCCTTGGACCTACATTCATTTGGAAGCCCCCTATTCTTACTTTAACCGATCTCCCTGCCCCCTTAACAACAGGTTTTGTTAAAAAAGCTAAACCTCTCCTTACTGAGTAAAATTCTTGCATCAACCAGCAACATTCCATAATATAAATATGCAATAATACACGATACATCACTCCGTTACTATCACTGCCAATTTTTTGGGATTTAGTTTATTCATATCACATTTTTGTATGATTTTTTAATTTCATTTTTGGAAAAACTGTATTAAATAATTTTTTAAAGAACTTTTCGGGGCTCTGGGCTCCGACCCTTTGGGCCCATGTTACCTTACCACATGTTACCACAGGCCTGGCTTCAACACATACTTTTTTGCATTATTGGAAACAGCTACTTAACATTAAAATATTGCAATTTCTGCGCTTCTAAAGCCTCAGCTAGTAGTTGAAACGTCCAATTCAAACAGCGCCTGTCATTCATCTGCATTATTTCGATAGTCAAGTTCAGCAATTTTTTCTTACTTTTACAAATGAAGCAAACAGCAATAAAGGGTTGAAAGCTTTCCTGCTTAACAACATGTTCTACAGTGTGAAGGAATACACAAATCACACCACTACCTCCCTTAAAAAACAAAAATAAAAATTCTAATCCCACTGATTCTCTGTTTCATGTTGACTGTTCAAGTTGAAGCAAAGAAAAAAGAACTTGCATATCCCATCCTGCCTGTGCTAAATTGCAGTTGGACTGATGTAGAAGGAGAATGCCAAACCAAAATTCTATTTCCTTCATCCTGAATTTGCTAAATTAGGCATCATTAATATCGTTAAATCATTTCTGAATGAAGATTATTTTATTATTAGTATTGTTACTATTATTAGAATTGTTATTATTACTATTATTATTATTACTATTATTATTATTATTATTATTATTATTATTATTATTATTATTATTGAGTATTGTAAGATCAATGACCAACTTGATCAGGGTTTTTTGTCCAGTTTCCATTGATCCTTTGAGCAGATGCTGAGATGGTCCTTTTATTTTTTTTTATATATATATATATTAAGTTTATTAAGTTTATTTATTGTCGCATCAACAGTGATGGTCATTAGCGACAATTAAATAATACATTTGGTTGTAATTACAATAATAACAACTATGTTAACAGAAATTGACATGGTTTCTAAATTATTGACAATAGTTAATACCTATTATATATCTGAAAATATTTGAATTTTTTTGCAAAAATTAAGAATTTTTTCTTGGTATTTAGGGGATTCCAAAATTAAGGCAAATGAGTCATCCTGCAGAATTTGTTGTTTAAGAGTGTTGTAATGAGGACAGTGGTTAATTATATGGTTTAAATTAAGAAGAGTGGAGTTGTCACAGTGGTTGCAGGTGGGAGGAGGGCTTTTGTTAAATAAGTGGATATGACTCAATTTGCAGTGTCCAGTTCGGATTCTAGATATTGCTACTTGTTCCTTTCTATTTAATTCAACACTTGTTTTTAAATTGAAGAAATTTCCTATTTGTTTATGGAGTTCACTGGCTTTGAGCATGGACCACTTGCTGTTCCATGGTCCTCCTTGTTTTGATTTCTGGACAGTAAATATAACTTCACTCTGCCATATCTGACTCATCATACACGATTGAAATTGTATCTGTGACTCAATAAATATTATTTTTATTATTATTATTATTATTATTATTATTATTATTATTATTATTATTATTATTATTATTATTATTATTATAGCCGAATAAGGCGGTGAAAAGTGCCCCCAAACCAAATCGAGAATAGCGATGTTCATATGAAAGAGAATATAAAATGACGTAGATTCACAAAAAATCACCCTTTTAGGGCAATCTGTTGAAGAGATATAACAAGAAACATGTTATGTATGTTTTAATTTTTTTCTCAGCATCTATTGCGTGTATCAGGCTGAAAAAAATTGCTAAGACGGGTGAAACATAGTTCAATCTTCTATATCTATATCTATACTAATATATAAAGACAGAAGTGCGTTGTCTTTATATATATATATATATATATATATATATATATATATATATATATATATATATATATATATATATATATATATATATATATATATATATATATATATATATATATTTGTCGTCTTCATTATAAATACTGGCAATTACGTTCAATATTGATACTTTCTTTTACTTTTATGATTATGGTTCGTCAATTACGTTTTGGCGTAAACATTCATATTCCATATCAATCTTCTAGCGTCACCGTGCGAGAACTCTGGCATGTTATACTTCGCTGAAAAGAGTAAGTCCCTTCTAGGTCACGATTTGACAGATCAATTTCAAATATTTTTTTGTGAATACAAGAGAAGACAAAATATAAAAAAGAGTACGTTTCACAATGTGACAATTTATTGACAGTATTGGAAGTAATATATGAAACACACACAAAAAAAACACAAAATATACGTGAGTCTACAAGTATTTTATTCTGTAGTTTAGAATTGTTTATTGTTTTCAGTTATAAAGAGAAGAAAGTTTAGGAGCTGGAACTCCAAATAAGAAAAATATAATTTTTTGTGAAAAAGTGAGCGAGGTACACCGGAAATTTCCAAATGGGGGTGAAGAGAAGACAGGGCTATCGAAGCGTGGCTGGGCAGAGCAGGGCGAAGGGATACAATGGAAGAGTTTAAGTGTAGGCCCCACCGCAGGGTATGAAAAAATTGAATTCCTCTCCCTGTCTAATAATTTACTATAAACCCGAGCAAAGCCGGGTACACCAGCTAGTTTAAAGATATTTTTATCAAAGAATCTTCCCGTCAAATTAATTTAAAAGTAAATGTTTGAAATTCATTTTCGATGTGATAACGTTAGAGCACTGTCTCAATCCCCCCCCTAAAATGGGTCTTTTCTATAACATATATTTTTACACATTTTTGAAGAATGTGGACGGTAGTGAAAAAAATTAAAATCAATTTATTCATTACAAGAAAAAAACGAAGATTCCAGCCAATTTAAATATATTCGTAGCAGACGTTTCGGCCTAAATTGTAAGGCCCTCTTCAGTGTCTGAAAGGTCAACAAGCTACGCTCGTGGCACATAGCGAAGTCGCTAGCCTTTCACCACTGAGATCCGGGTTCGATTCCCGTCGAATCTCATGTGAAATTTGTTCCAACAAAACGAGTTTAGCTGCTTCACAAGGGCTAGTCCAACCCTTGTGAAGTGTCCTAAACCCTGCCCCTATCCTTACTCCTTCCCAATTCTGGCCGCTGGGTAGTGACGCAGGAGCGCGTAGTTGGAGGCGCGTACGCGGAGATGCTACCTGGCGGTCCTCTTGAGAACTGACTGCGACGTGACGCGACATGACAGAAAGTGATAATGGAGAATTACTCCAAAAAGCGCGCAAAGTAATGGAGGATTACTCCACAGCGCAAAGCGCTCAACGACCCGTAAAGAAAACAAAAAAACAACATCAACCACTCAGTTACAATCTTACATATTACATTAATATTATTAGCATAAAACAAAAACAATGAGAGAAGGACGTGGTATCTGTAAATTTCCGAGGTTATGTTACACCATAATGTAGAGATATAAGACCAAGCACTTCTAATCTTTAACAATAATGGTCTAAAGGACCACATTGGAAAGGCATTGAGGAATGCACTTGATTGACGTGAAAGATCCTCTTCCAATTGATATTAGTAGTTGAAGGTATCGGTGCATGTTGCTCGATACGCAACTGTTCAAGGTACTACTCGCGCAACTTTTCTTGAACGATGGATTGAAGAAATGGGAGCGGAGTGGGGGTATTGGTTACAAAGTCGGCTACTAGAGTATGTACAATAATGCCAACCTCTGAAAAATCATTCAAACCTGCTACGTGTGTGGCCAGATCGTCACTGGGTAATCAACAGCAGGGACACTACGTAGAAGTACCTCCCTTCAAGAACCTGGACCTCTCTCAGCCATTTATTTTGATAATATTAATAATATATTTTGATAATGGCAATAAAGCTGAACAGAAGTTCTCGATTATGAAAGCAACTACCTGTGACTAGCTTCTGTTTCACGCCAACAAAGTTTTAATGTCTTGAATGTTGTCATCAGTGCTCGCTGCGAGCTATGGCCTTCAATTTTTTTTCTCAAGGGAGGGGGAAGCAAGATCATCGTTCAAGAAAAGTTGCGCGTGTAGTACTGTGTACTATATGTAGGTGGTGCCAACTTCGGTACAGTAATACAGCGGAGGTCTTAATGAACCAAAAGATAAAATGGAGGGGGAAGGGAGAATTACTCTGTATGTAAGCCTAATTGTCAGAAGGGGGAGAGAAATTGTGATAAATGTGTTTTTGTTTTATACTAATAATATTAATGTAATATGTAAGATTGTAACTGATTGGTTGATGTTGACCTTTCAGATACCGAAGAGGGCCTTACAGTCAGGGCCGTCTTTGGGTTTGAAAGTACCCGAGGCACTCTGAGATTTCGGGGCCCCTAATTCTTAGTTCAACAAATTACGTTCTGGCGATCATAAGTTATTAAAAATTGAATATTACACAGTTAATAAGCATTTTGATTCCTCTTTTTAAGGTATGGAAGGATTTGTAAAATAACTAGATAAACGGAATTATATAGTATCTTTAATCTCTGTATTTTCTATAGTAATATTTTACTCAATTCGTTCAAAATATCGTACTCAATGTTTAATAAAGCTAACGAAGAAAGTCGTTCTTGAATCATATTACTTCTTAATTCATTTTTTATATACTTAAGCTTTGAAAATGAGCGTTCACCCTTACAATTAGTGACCATTAACATTAAGAAAATTCTTAACGCTATTTCAATGTTAGGAAATGTCTCTTCAAGATTATCTCTTTTTAACAATTTATACATTTCTGCCAAAGATACGGTGCTGTTTGTTGGATTTTCAATGCGAAGATAATGTTGAAATTGAAAACACTCTGATATGAGCTCTTGTTCATTGACATCTGTGTTATAAAACTCAACAAATTGTTTACATTTATTACACAATTCTTTCTCATCAATAAGTTTTAATTCTGATAAAAATTTAAATCGTTTACTTATAATACTGTATGATTCAGCTCTTCTATCCAATTCACTTATTAATGTGTCGATAAGTTTGTAATTTAAATTTTTCTTTGGCAGAAAAGATGACTTCGTCTGTTGTTGAGTCAAAATAAGTTACACGAGAACTTCTGTTTGTTACACGCGAATTTTGATATTCTGAATCGAGAAACTTTTCTTTGGCGATTGTTTCAAAGTTATCAAATTCATTTCTCATGACATGCAAACAATTGATCAATGATGACATCAGCTTTGAAGCAACATCCAATGAAAGATTTTCTTTTTGCAACGTTTTGTTCGACTTTTAAACTTTTGACTTTTAAAAGTACAGCACTCCAGACTTCGGTTAAAATAATATTCTCTAATTTTTTCATTTTCTTAGCTATACTGTAGGCTTCATTTCGCGTTTCTGCTGGGTTTTCTTTATTATTTTCAATAAATTCCAAAGCTAATATAATCTGAGAATAACCACATTTTAAAGCTGAGACTGCATCGTATTTAGCAGACCACCTAGTATCAGATAAACCTTTTACTACTTCATATTTTACCACGAATTTTTTTAATATATCTCAACGATGTGTTGAACCCGAAAAGAAGTTGTACAATTTTTGTACAAGTTGGAAATAACTCGTTGCTGTCATCACGCAACCAGCAGCTTTAACCCCGACTAAATTCAGCGAATGTCCAGCACAAGGAATGAAAATAGCGTATTCACATAATTGACGCAATCTTGCTTGTATTCCTGAGTACGCACCTGACAGATTCGCGGCATTGTCGTAAGTTTGACCGCGGCAATCATTAATTGATATCTGATTATTTTCGGGAAAAGCTAAAACCGTATTTGTTAAATATTCGGAACCATGTTCTTGAATAGGTATGAACTCTAAAAACCGTTCAATCGGTGTGTTATCTTTTACATATCGAATCGTAAATGTTAACTGATCAACATGGCTACAATCTGGAGTAGAATCAATACTAATTGAATAATATTTGGCCTGTTTCAACTCAGAAAGTATTTTTAGTTTTACTTGTTTACCCATAATCTCAATAAACTCATTGCAAATGTTCGCTGATAAATACGACACGAATCCTTTTCCTGGATTACCATATTTGTTCAAATGCTCTTTAAAAAATGGATCAAATTTGCTAATTAGTTCTAAACAACCCAAATAATTTCCATTCTGCTGAGAACCAATTATTTCATTATCACCACGAAACGACAGTCCGCGGCCAGTAAGAAATTTGATTGTTTCAACAATTCTAATCAAAACACTTTTCCAATAACTGACTTCTTCATTGAATTGGACAAGTATTGATTCATTTACAGTACCCACTTTCTTACTTCGAATGATGTAATTCATAGTTGCATATCTATGCCGCAAACTGTTTTCATGTTCAGTAATTGCACGGTTCAAATTTTTCCAGTTGTGAAACCCGTCCGGAGAATTAAGGCTAAATGCACCGAAAAATACTTATAGGAAAAATCAATAGATCGCAGCACTATCACACGGAATTTACTAGATCGATAACGTCTGAACAAATTGTCCTAATTTCGATCTGTAAACGGTATTTGACTCCTTTTTAAAATAGAATTCACGCTACGATGCCGTTTTTTCAAAAAATATTTCCAAAAAAATTTTTAATATGATTTCTCATAGTTCCGGGAAGAAATTAAAAAATGTGGGCTTATAGCGCGATGACGACGTGCTTCCTGAATCCAACGCCGTATCAATCATGCAAATCGGATGAATAGGAGCGGCGTAAAGTGAAATTTCGGAAAAACTACCTCCCCCCCCCCCCCTTCCCGCTTCATGCTTGCGTCACCCGACCCTTTTGGAGGCTCCCTCGACGCGGCCGAACGGCCAAACCCGGCGGCCTCAAGAGGAGGGCGGCACGGGAGGAGGCCGTGCTCTCAGGCAGGCAAGCCGGGCAGTCGGTTCGTCATTTTTCGTCCCTTTCAATCTCAATATATTTTTCTCCACTTATCAAACTAGTGATGCTGTAACACAACCAAACGGTCTCATATCATCTGTAATAGTCGTATAAAACTATATATCTTGTTCACATATTTCCGTCTTCCTTCGAATACCATCAAAAAGTTATTTGAGGCACTACTCAAAATATCAATTCCGATTTGGAAACTGATTTCAAAAAGAAAATTGAACTAATTGTGTAGATATCACCAATATTCCATGTCCTAACATCTTATTTTACATACATTTTACTTCTAAGATCTTCCGTTATCATTCCACTACCAGAAAGAATGAGCCGAAATTACGCAGAGCTCTTTTATCCTGCGACTCGATTTTTGATCTCAAAACGGCGTTTGTCTCCTTGATAGACTTCACCTGATGAATCTGTTTTCCCAAGTAAAATTTTAAAACTGTTTTCGTACTTTCGGACAAAATTGAAGAAGTGGTAAAATAGCGCGCAGGCGAGATGCATCCTGAATCCAACACTGTAACAAACATTAAAATCTAATATTAAGAATCGTGACATGTCCCAGCTTACTTAGTAAGTTATATTGATATAAAATGATTCTGTTATATTTGTATAAACGTGAAGATTGGAAAAAGTAATTCCCGGTGCGTCATTTTGATACAAACTACGTAAATGATAATGTAAAAGGATGTAGTGTAAATCATTGTATTGTGACATATGTATGTATTTTTTAATGCATTAAATTGTCATGAAAGCAATACAACTTAAACCCTTAGACAGGAACATCACACTAGAAGAGGAATATCCGTCTATGAGGGGGATAAATTATGTTTTGTTATAAAGTTCGGCAACTTTTACATTTCTACATTAAGATACCATTTTTCTAAACATCGTACACGCTTATCAGTAATATTTAATCGGGTAGAAATTCAATTTATAAGATTTATATGCTACTAATAAAACGTAGCATACCAGTCACTGATAAACCTCATATTTGGGAATCAGAATGCAAACGTATTAAATCGGCGATCCTCATCTAGGTGTCGAGAATAGGGATGCAATATTGATTTTGATATTTTCAAAACATAGATTTTGTATAGACACATGAACATATTTCGTAAAAAAATGAAACATTTATAAAACCTGATGTTTATTATCGATGTGCTTGATGAGTTGTTGTGAATGAAAAGAACCGATAATCACAATTTTATAAAAAAGTTAAAATATGAAATAATATTGCATTATACCACTGTCAATACATGTGTTCGAATAAAGCGAACGGTGATTGTAACATCCTCATCCAGTAGACTATCTTCAGCCCAAGAAATGACCCCATTTTTCTGACATTTCCTACGTAGTATGTCCTACCGTACGCAGAGAGGCGGCCAACGCAAGCACTCTAGGTGTAAGGTCTCTCGCCCACCTTCCTGTACCCATTTGAGAAAGTTGTGACTCCATAAGATGACCCTGGGCGATAGTAAAAAGAATAACAGCGAAACTAAGCCTGAAAACTTTCTTTTGCCGTTTTGTCTAAATCGTAATTATAAATTAACAATCACGGCCACTGTCAAAACAAATTATCTTCCGCACGAACTTGATCGATGTTTCTAAACCAGGTTTTTTAAAGATGTTTTAATTTTGAACATTGATATTTGCATTTGTATTACTTGAGCATCATTCCTTCGCTTTTCTTGCTATCCGAAACTGGGAGGGGACGCGCCGATAATTCAGCGAGTTCTTCCCTAATAATGGCAGAATGTACGCATGAAAGACTGCGGGTATCAAACACACTGTTCAGTGCGATGATGTCTATTTGTCGGCTCCAGCCCCGGTCAAGCAGCGGCTGTGAGCATCTCTCCTTTCATCTGCAGGTCCCAATTCTTCGCGGGTCTGAACGCGCAGAGAAATAGTACTAGAACATAGATCGCAAGCCATCCCTTGTTAGACCTATCTGGATATACACAGCAATAGGATGCTAGCAATTTGTTCATTGCTCACTCTGACTCGAACTGCCTTTTTCCTTTTGTTTGTGATATTGTGTATTAGTTATTCAATTGTGCCACTTACACCCTTTTCTTCCGCTTCATTCTATCATTCCAAGCATAATATCTTTTTCTAGAGATTTTGTTCGACTCATAGTATGTCAAAAATATTTTATTTTCCATTTTTTGGCTTTGGCTTTTAGAGAAAGTTCTGTTTTCTTTTCAAAATTTCGGCATTTATCTTTTTGCCCTCCCATTGTACGTTTAATATTTTCTTCCGTGTCCATACTTCAAAAGCATCTTCCTTTTTTCGGCCTATCTCAATGTTCAGCTTTTACACCCACACAACAGGATTAGAAATACCATTTTCTCGATTATTTGGATTTTGGTCTTACGCAAGGCTTGATTTCTGACGGAACACGACGGAACGGCGTTCCTGTATCTCGCTGATAATTATTACATTATATTATAAATATATAATTATTTCTATTAAATTAATAAATCATTTTGAGCGCGTTCCGGGACCTAAAATTTTAGAAATCAATCACTTGATATGCCTGCATATTTTATGAATTTGTGTAATTTTCTTTCCACTTCTTTTTCTAAAATTATTCCTCTCTTTAGTTTTTCTGTACAGTATCCAGAATTTGTTATTGTAATTCATAAGTATTTAACTTCGCCTGCCATGTATATCACTTCTCCGTTGATGTTCAGGCTTCCTTTTTTACCAGTTGACATAAATGTTGTTTTCTTTAAATGTAAGTTCATAGAATATTTAAATTTTATATTAATAATATATTTAGCTATCATTATTACATAATTCAGAATTAAGTATAAATAAAACATCTGCATAATTTTGATGACATAACATTTTTGCGTTTTCTCGAAAAGGAGTAAAGTGGACATGTCACGTTTTGAATGTTTGCTTCTCATTTCGCGCTCCTTTCTATCCAAGCCCAGCGCCGCCAAGGCACGCGCTCAAGTGTAGTCACCCTTCTGAGCTGGAAGCAGGGTCGCACCTCTGGCACACTGCTGTTCTGATAACGTGACTTTTCTGACCTCTGCAGACATCTCGCCGCGTTCTTCGGCGGGCTGCGTGCTACACTAGGGCAATTCGATATGCCCAAGCGTAGGAAGAGGGCGGTGAGCAGTTTTCAGTGGACGAGAACATTGTGCAGTGACGAAGTGGAGATTATATTTACTATACAAGAATTAGTGGAATCATTCGCGTTTCGTTAATTATTAGTAACCGAGTGTTATATATGAACAAGATAATAATTTAAACAATAAATAACAATTATAAAAGTATATTAGTTTAATAAACATTTTGTGAGATATTATTAACTAAAATAACTTATTTAGTCGACATTTATGGATGGTAAGCTATTGTTTTTCATTGAAAATACAGGTATAATACCCTTATCACCTTTATGGACGTCCATACCGTTATAGACGTCCTATAGAGGTATTTTACCGGTATAAAAGAACATAGGTATTTGAAAAAGGTATGTAAAATACCGGTATTTTACCGGTATCTAATACCTTTTCGGTCCCTGCCTATTCCTCATTGCCAGTTTACACTCCCTGGTCATATTTCGAATGACCCGGAACATTTCTTTAGGTCTCCTTTTGTTGTTATGTTCTTCCACTTCTTTGCATTTTTCTTTTTATTTATTTATTTATTTATTTAGCGTCAAAAAACAGTTAAAAACTACGTATGACGTGCTATATTTCTTGAAGAATCTTTTCTTTATCTTGTCTGGGTCTACACTGGAATACCCTGCTGAGTTCTCTGACTTTTATCCTTTGCTCTCTTAGCAGAGAAATATAATACTTGAAAAGAACGAAACATTAGGACTTTATTATTATTATTATTATTATTATTATTATTATTATTATTATTATTATTATTAATAATAATAATAATAATAATAATCACGCGAATGGAGAGGAATCGAAGGTAAAGTGTTTATACTCGTACTAATACTGTACTATATAATCCTTCGAATCTTCACTTTGATGACTGAGTTTCCAAGATTTATAACAATTGTGAGACTCCATCTTTATATTTCACGGTGAAAATCTTGAAATATCTCTACAGGTCTGATTCAGTTTGCCCATTGTGAAACCATGGAGCAGGTTGTTACTGTGTGAGAACCTCTAGGCACCGGCGGGCGTTCTTTCAGCGCCCGGCACGAAGGGCTAGGCTAAAGTGACCGTGGGGGAGGGGTTCCGGGATTTCCAAATCCGATATGGCACTGGGACAGTGGTTCTCGAATATCGTTGCGAATGCTCACTCCAAGTTCACTGCGCGAATGCGGGAGGGGGAAGGGGGAATGGGGATCAGGTATGTTTTCCGAAATTTCACTTTACGCCGCTCCTATTCATCCGATTTGCATGATTGACACGGCGTTGGATTCAGGAAGCACGTCGTCATCGCGCTATAAGCCCACATTTTTTAATTTCTTCCCGTAACTATGAGAAATCATTTTAAATTTTTTTTGGAAATATTTTTTGAAAAAACGACATCGTAGCGTGAATTCTATTTTAAAAAGGAGTCCAATGCCGTTTACAAATTGAAAATCGGACAATTTGTTCAGACGTTATCGGTCTAGTAAATTTTGCTTATTTTGGTGCTGCCACGTGGTGGCGACAAATGGAACTAGTGTCGGTACATTTAGCCTTAAACGCCGAATCGGAAGATGCAAAAAGATGGCATGCAAAACAGTATAACGCAGTTTTAGATGGCGAAAATAGAAGCCATGATCTACAGACAGTTTCACTGTTTTGCAATTTACGTGTAAACACAGATTTAGTAAGATGTCTAATTACAATTTTCCCAATTTCCATGTTCGTACTTTCTCGCTGTTTTTGAAAAATCACAATCATTATTTTGAAAAAACATAGGTCCTTTCTGAATCCAAAAACATCGATCTTCTTCACTTATCTTATTCCATTCGCCGGAATCGTTTGATGTGCACCTGGATACTTTTGAAGAAGTTAGAGCATCACCTATATTTTCAGATGAGAAACATTTATCATGCAATGAAACATCTTCCAGATGAGAACTACCTTCGGAGGTACCTGATTCTGGCTCCATTTTCTGGTTTTCTGATCGATTAATTTCATTCGGTGTGTCCAAAAGAATTTCTGGTGTGTCATTTGAAGATATACATGGATTTACTGATTTTGTAAAGAAAGATGTCAGTTTGGGTAATTTTTTAATCCTTTCGTTCTCCTCAATCGCTTTTTTTCTCATAGATGCATCGCTTGGATATGTGCGTTTCGACATGGTGCCAGTAAAATGAAATACCAATGAACTCTAGAAGAAAATACAATATACTGTTATACAAATTAGTTTATTTACAGATACTTTCTGCATGCGTCAAATTCACAGTTCACAAAAGCAAACATTTTCGGTGCTTTCAATTTTTTATAATGTCACTTTGCATGTTAAAAATTGGGTTGATATTTCTTAATCATATTGATTTTTTTTATTCATTTACACTTGTTATATGATATCATATTTGTATTTAAAATAATATTTTTGTCTAAATGATTGATTTGTTAATCTATAATTCTTAAATACTCTTAATTTTCAACCATGGAACTTTATTATACAAATTATAGTATAATAAAAGTATACACTTTTTAATATCCTTAATCAATTTTTATTTTTTTGCTCTATTTTTAAATTCATTAATTATAGTGTTATAGTATTGTTATTTATTAATTATAAAAAATATAATTTTATTAAAATAAATAAACATTGTGGTTACAAAATTATACATTAAAATGTAATTAAATTATCTTACATTTTTTAGTGTGTTCCGTCGTGGGTTCAAATGATATGATAAACCTTTCAGATGTTAATTATGTAAAAATGTTGTATTTTATATTATACTTGTAACACTTAACACTGTATTGCACTTGCTCTTCATTCGATTTCTGACTGCAAACTAAATTCATTTTCAATATTTGCTGATTGCTGCCAAGCAATACGAAGGTCGTTTGATAAGTCTGGTAAATTTCTATGAAAGAGCGCGCATTGTTGTTAAACATGTGCATTATTAGAAAGAACGATTCTTTGTAGACAGCTGTTTGACTTGGCGACAGACTTCGAAAACTGAACTGATCAAATTATAAGTGACATATTTTATTAATCTCTCGACATTTGTACCATTGATGTTAGAAATATATAATATTACTTTAATCGTGAACATAAATTAATTCAGATGCAGTCTATATTGGTTCCACTCAATATATTTAAGTTAATCAATATATATGTAGTAAATGTTACAATTTTTCAGTTTTGTTATATATTTTTTATTATCTGTGGGGGCCCTGAGGCACGAGCCTCGTCTGCCTGTGCCTAAAGATGGCCCTCCTTACAGTTTAGGCCGAAACATCTGCTACGAATATATTTCAATTGACTGGAATCATCGTTTTTTTTCTTATAATGTTTGATTTATCCAGTGAATCCTGATTTATTCAGTTTAAAAATTTGAAATTCGCGCCTAAATGTGACTGGAAAAAACGGTTTAACTGATATTTAAACACGACATGTGTACTCAAAATCATTTAGGTGTTACATCGATTATGTATCAAACTCAATTGGAATGTCCTTGGTGAAAAGACATGGGTGGCCTCTTGCACATCCGACTTCACCCACCACCTCCTAATTACAAAGCCTGCTGTTTCGTGACGTCACCATAGATAGTCATGGGGAGCGTCGGTCACTCCTCTCTTTCATTTTCCATGGCATTTTCCAAGCCAGGAAACCCGTTTTCACTCCTTTTGAATTAAAAATATCCATGCACGATAAAAATTATTTTAACAACAATGTTTGTATTAAACATTTGTTTTCAATACAGTAGATTAAACCTATACAATACAATGACAATATAACTGATGAATTTACTAGAAAATATTTAATTTTATGCGATGATTGATAATAAATCATTTTCTTGTTACCAAACTTAAAAAATATATGTTTATAGCTTAAATGTTTGACTAAATCATTAGCTGAATGACTACCAAACGCCATGAACTACTTATCTCTCAAACACGCCATGAACTATCTATCTCACAAGACCCATCGACCCAGTTAGCCGGATATTAATTTAATGGAAATAGCAGTTGAAGAGTAATTTTAATAATTGAATTAACGTAATCTTTTCCTGGCGCCCATATTCTTATATAAATTTGGAACGGGTTACGTTGAATTTATATTTAATAATGTTAAAAGGGCAGAGAAAATATTCAATTTAAAAATAAAATCAGACAGTCTGTTTCAATATTAAATCTATTTATTTACAATACAATGCTGATGAATTTACTGGAAAATATTCAATTTTCTATGATTTGTTTGATAACCTATCATTTTCCTTTCTACAAACATGTTTGAGAAAATATATAATGTCCCAGGTAATGTCATTTTCATAGAAATGATCGCATGCCTGAAATAAAAATAATATATTTAATGTATTGTAACATATGATAATAATAATAATAATAATAATAATAATAATAATAATAATAATAATAATAATAAAAAAAAAAAACTCCGCCTGTGGCTGCTGCATGTTTATGACAGCAGTCACTGCCGGTCCCAAGCCCGGGTAAAGGAGGAGGGCCCCTAGTGCGGCACTGCTTCCACTTACTTGTGCCCACTCCTTTCAACTATCCTATTTTGGTCACTCTCGACCCCTTGTGATTTCGACCCCGACGCTATTAGGTTTCGAGGGCTAGGGAGTCATTCATTTCTCTTACTTCTCTATTCTGTTGCTGTGCTTACTCTTCACTTTCCTACTTCCCTACTCTCCACTACTCTTTTCTTTAACTTATATTTTCCAACCTGGCAGAAGGTATAAAATGCTTTGGGATGGCGAACCCTAATAAAAATCCGTCGCATGGAAGGTCCATTAGGATCAAAGCTTACGGTGCAGGGGCCCGGATCCCCAGTACCGGCGGCCAGGGGTGCGCGAGCAGGCCCCGGGGCGTCGTCAACCAACGACTGCAATGACATAGATGTGGCCCATTTGGCATCTATGTCAGATAATGCCTCAGGTGGGGAGCACTCTGGCGGGAGGTCTACGGAACCTGATAGTGCCTTTAGAAGGGCAAAAACGGGAGGAGATATCGACTCGTTATGGGAGAAATGGGAATGCATGGAACAACTGCAAATGGCCCAGATCAAACTAATCAAGAGTCTGGCCAGTAATCTTAGCGTAGTTGGGAGTAATATGCTACGCAATAATCCCACAACGGTAAAGGAAGCATTGACTAAAGCCATAGAAGAGGTTGATATGATCAAGAATAAGTGGCAATCAATGACAGTAGAGAGAGGAGAGTTCTGGGACCACTCTTGGTGAGTAAACCACAACTGCAGAAGTGCCCCACGAGTCATAAAGGGGCTGGCAGACTTGAAAAGAGTAAAGGGTTGGCTCGCCAAGAAAATAAGAAGAGGGTCGCGCCTAGCCCACCGATGGAAAGTAGTAGATACGATAAAAAGGAGAAAAAGGAAGGGGATGAAATAGTAGCAATAGCAGATGGGAGTGAAGCTACACAGGAATGGAAGGTTCCGAAGGAACATAGGAAGAAGAACAGGAAGAAAGAAACAGAAGCAGGTAGGCTCCAAGGAGGTCGCACACTAAAGCAAGCGATCAAAGTGTCGGCCAAGGAAGGAGAATCCTACGCTGATATAAAAAAAATGAAGAAGGAAGTAGACCCTAAGGAATATGGGGCTGAGATCATGTCTATCCGCAGGACACAAACGAAGGAGTTGATCATTGTTCTAGGCAAGAGCGGAAATATAACTTCCTTAAATGAGGCGGTAGGAAAGGCGGTTGGTGCTCAGGCCAAGGTGAATATGCTAACACCGAAACGCATAATTGAAATCAGGGGCATCGACGAGTCATTAACTGTGGAGGAAGTGGTGGAAACGGTAGCACGGAGTATCAAGGTGCAGGCAGAACAGATTGCCGACTCCTGCCGATTGAGGCGGGGATACGGCGGTGTACAAATGTTGTCTGTCCTTCTGCCAACAGAGTTAGCTTCAGACCTGGTGGCAAAGGAGAAAATTAATTATTAATTATTAAAATTAATTATTCAAATTATCGTTTCCATGTTGTCGCGGCAGGAAGTAATACGAGCCAAAATTTATTGCTTATTTATCCTTGAAAATAGATTTTATTACATGGGAGTTTTTTTTCTCCCTTTCAAAATTCAAAATTTAAGTAGTATATGACTTATTGTAGGGATCACAGAATTTTGAAAATGTGCACACAATTCACTTTACCCCATAGCACGTCATACGCAGTTTTTAACTTTTTTGACGTAAAATAAATAAATAAATAAAAAAATACATAAAACAATAAAAAATGTAAATTTATGGAACATATTTATGAAGCTAAAACAAGCAAAGTTTACTATTAGATTTACCTGATGTATATTTTCATGGCAAGTTTATTTGACTTTTAAACAATTCAGAATGAAATCACTATTCTTGTCAATATAATATTCTTTCGACGCCAAACAAGCAGGCGCGTGCCTTTTTCTTTGAACTCTGAGGTCACCTGCTTTCCTCCTCAGAGTGACGTTAGTGGGAGAGGGGATTAATGGTACTTCTCGACAGTTTACCTGCTTGAAACCGCTAGCCGCTATCCGACCCGCTCATAGTTGACAGTGCAATTCTCTCTCTCTGCTGTGGGTTGCATTTTAAACTGATCACCCGGTATTATTACTCTACAAACGTAGTAACCTTTGCCCTCGTAGTAACGCGAGGGCTGCTCGAGTGTGATCGCACGCGCGGCACCCTCCCTTTACTAGACTGAGCCGATCACGCCCGAGCGCAATCCCTCATCCACACTTTCCGCCCGGGAGCCAACAAACGACCGGGGCACGGCACGCCAAATGGGCAGAGTTCCTGCACATATTATTAGTCTCTAATTTACGAAGTTATAGATTTTTGTAGTGCCTTGTAAATTGGTGAGTTGCATTAACCACTGGAATGGACATTCTATTTTAAGTCAATAATGAAATTTTAGAATTAGAAATTAATAGAACTCACAATCTAAATGTATTGGATAGGCGCAGTTTCATAGAACTGAACAAATGAGATATTTCAAATAAATGTAAGAAATTAAATAATGTTTTTTGAATTTGTTGAATCATCGTAATGGTTGTACTGTTTTTATTTTTTAACATTTTTCGATAAAAAATTGATTATTCAACAATCACATCAACTATGTTCGTCTTCTTCTTCGGCATCACTTCCACGCCGTTCCTTTTTCTTATATCTTGACATATAGTTCATATATTTACTAGTGAGTCCAGAAAAGTTGTCTACTTGTGAACAAATTGTCTCCTGAAACCCGGGAGTGTAGAAGCTGTAAAAATAAAATTATTTTATAATTTATACCAAATATCACTACCGATTGGTAATGGTAGAGAGCGCAATAAAACAAAATATTTATATAAAAATATTGTTTTTAATTCTTAGGTATATTAAATTCATCCTTATTATTTAAGAATAACGCATTACAGAAATTATTCAATTTTTTTTGTTTTAGAGAGATTTGCATGAAATTCCACAAATATCAGTTAGGAAATTCTAGGTATAAATTCAATTAAAATTTAATACAATTTATTAAAAATATTAATAAAGCCAAGATGTGAACAATGAAGTAGAACTATAATTTTAAAATAATTTACTTCTGTTACCGGAATATGGGGTTACTTGAACCCAAAGAAAAAAAGTTTCAAATGAATGCGGTTTCTAAAAGCCAGTGATTCACGATTTCTCCAGTAGTTAGGAACCCTAGGTATTTTCTAAGTCGCCGTTGCTTGTTCTGTGATTCCAGCGTTGTTGCTTATGCGGTAAGATGTCTTATGGTAATCACGACATGGTTTTTGTAGCCTGCAAATGTCCACTCTCACGTCTTTGTCACACTGTCAATAGCCACAAGATAAGGTAAAATTTACATTTTGAATGTATTAAGATAATGTAAATTAACCAAAATGATAACTTCTATACATGGTGAAATTACACTCAAATGCTGATGACCTAAAATGGGTTTATTTCCGAGATTGAAAGTGGGTCAAAATAACTATTAGGAAATGAAAATACAAATTTGTTCAAATATTTCAACTCGTGGAAAATGGGTAGTTGAGGGATGTAGCGTTGGTTACTATCAAAGATATTGGTTAGTATTACCTAGATGTGCATGTAGCGCTAGTGTAGCGTTACAAATTGAAGGCTGCCATATTGTAGGCAACTAGTTCCCTGGCAGGTGCTGACAGGCGTGTTGGGTCCCTACGCGACGAGAGTTGTGGGTATTTTCCATGTAAATTAGTACTTTGAAGTGCTTTTATTTTACTATACAAAGATTATTATTCACGCATCAATAAAAAATATAATGAGAGCTTCATGGTTCTGTGACCTTAAGGCCAATATAAAGAAGCATTGGGGTTACAAGAAGCAACTTTCAATAACCCAAATGATACAACCAAAACATGTTCTATTTAGTAACATGAGCATTATCAATTTCGTATTTCCGTAGCTATTACGTATACTTTAATTTGGTCCTAGCATACCTGCTCACGGAGTAAGAAAATATATTTGTTATATATACCCAAAATATTTTATTAACTTGAAAACTTGTTCGTATCGTTAAAAATCTGACTACATAACGTGTTAAAGAGAATACAGTACTACAGTTTAGAACAGAATTTATTCACCTTTTCTGCGGGCCCCACAGTACGAGTTTTTCTGTCCAAAAATCACCATTTTTATGCCGCAGCATTACATAACTTTCTCTATACTAAGTATATTACTCTGTATACGTACGTATACGAGAAAGTAAAAATTAGAAGACAGATTATATGAAATTTGGTAATTTCATAGCATTGTTGAGAATGAAGATTTTTGTGTGTCAATCTTTACTTAAATCATTTTCACTTTAAAGAATAATTTAAATCTCTCCTTCAGAAAAAGAAACTGTGCCTTAGCTACGGAGGGCAATAAAAGATGCGGAATGATGAAATTATCTTCGCTGAATTGAAAGTCAAACCATTCGAGCTATTTTCAATTACGTTATTTTTAAAACACATTTAAATTTTTCGTAATTTATTTATCATAGTGTATAGGAACAATAACAATGTGATTTTCGAAATTTTGAATCCATAATAGCCCGTGTAAGTGTTAAGACATTTTTTTTGTTTTGTTTTCATGTATTTACTTCTTGTTCGGCCGTGAGGCCTTTCAAGGGCTTGAATACGTGAATATTATCATGATTAGGAATGGGCATCCTGGACTTTTTGAGCTTTACATCGCTGCTCCGTTTGTTAGGTGTTTGATTTTGGATGGACTTGGTTAGGAGTTTATTTAAAATTTACTTGGTTTAATATTAGACTATCTATTTTACTTTATATATATTATGACCTAACGTTCATTTAGCCGTCAATCAGAAAAACCGAGATCGCCAATTCAAATCGGGCGCGCAGAAGAGACCGCAATCGATAGTTCAGGGGAACGATTCCGTGAACGAGTCACGAACGGTAAGAGGAGACGCGGGTCGGAAGCAGTGTGGGATGTTCAATGTTTGGCAAAACCTTGGGGAGGGTATTTCAGCAAATAAATCGGTGGTTCTACAGTAAGGAAGAAGATATTCGCGGTAGCGCGGAAGGTAATATTTGCTGATTGATTCTGGTTACAAGAATTGACGAATAATATGTTTACTTGTGTTTGAACTTAATTGTTCTTATTTAAATTGCCTCAAGAGAGAGGCCAGCGACGTTTGGTGAGTGGCAATATAGCTGTAGTTGAATTTATTGGCTTTCAAACGATCGCGGCATTCACGTATGCGGAAACATGAATTTAGTAGTGTCGTAACAGTAGCCCCCTGTGATCATACGAATCATTCATTTCCCACTCTGTCACAATTTCCGCCCTCAATGCATCCTCTATCAGGGTTGGGCAAATAATTAAAATTTAGCTATGTAAGTATTTAAAATATTTGAAATACCTCTGACTGTTATAGAGAGGTGTCACTGTACTTATCATTTTCAACACCATGCGTTTTAAACTTACTTGACTACATCTGTAGGGAAACAAGCCTTTATTGTTTCCACATACTTATCGAGGGGTTCTCCAGGGCATGTGTCGAATTGTAATACCTTCCTTAGGCCGTTCATGTCGAGAAAGGCCTTTCTTTCTTCAAGACTTTTTGGAAGAACCTATGAAAAACAAACAAATAGGCGACAGCTGATTATAAATTCTAAAACACTAATCATATTGTGATAAGACAGAAACCTCGGGTTTAATTGGAATGCTAAAATCGGTATCAAGCATTGATAATAATGGGATAATAATGCAGGCTCGGAAATCAAAGAATACGTTGTTAGGGCAACCAAGAAACAAAGTGTAGTATTCCATGCTTGGTGTCATATTGCTGTTCAGCTGGGGAGACGGCTCCGAACACGTACACGCAGAAGGTGTGGAGAGGGAATTGAAAGCCGTGATTCTCTGGGAAGCTTAAATTAGTCTCAAAAGATATTGAAGCGTTCACACGAAAGCAATCGGGGTAGTGCGAATAGTTTTTCAGCATAGTCTGGGGTATTATTTAATGATAGTGAGGCAGGAACTTATGATTATTCTGATAGCTTGGTATTCTGCAAAGTATTAGCATTGAATTATAAATGTATTTTTTATTAATATAGTTGGAGATATAAATTCAAGTAGTCTTCGTGTTTCGAAGGGATTTACATTAGGCTAGCTCCGTCGATGGGTGGAATTTCCGATAAGTGGCACAAGGTGGACAGTCGCGCGTAGGTGTTTCATACGAAGCACGGCTGAGGAAAGTCGCATCCATATTGATTTGATGGAAATTATTAAATCCTATTAAGTACCAAATCGCTGAGGACATTCCGGAAACATTTTTAATTTAGTCTAATAATAGGAAAGAACGCGATAATAGGGATATCGAGGACATTCCAGGGATAACATCCAATCGATTCAACCGAAAAATCATTTGAGAAAGCATTGCAGTAAGGTTAGGAACTGTATTCAAAACCGTATGGTTTTTGAATGTAACAAAGGAAAAGTAATCATTTATGAGCTCAATAGAAGTTCTAAAAGTATAAGAATAAATGTTAACTTTTTGTTGGCTGATATTTTATATTAGTTGCGATCAATTCAACATTTGGTTTTAATCAATAAAACTTCCAGGAATCGTGATTCTGTATAGAATTACACGTCCAAATGCAACAGGTAAAAAGTAAAATGTACGTCGAAATACATAATTAAAATTGAAAGTAAAATTAATAAATTAATGTTTAACATCGAGAGAATTTGAGCACAGCAGGACAACGGAAGAAATAAAAGTAGTACTCATAATAGCAAAGAAAGAAATCCACTTCATGATATTTGTATAATTATTTGTAGATAATATCAAGGGCTAGTAATATTAGAATCATCGTAAAAGGAAGGGTATTTCACAAACGCTGAACGCCGGGCTATGTGATGGTGCATTTCTCAATATCTTAAAAGTGATCTTTTAATTAAAAATATATTATTATTATTATTATTATTATTATTATTATTATTATTATTATTATTATTATTGGGGGAAATTAAGTTTTTTTAGCAGAAATGTAAAAGTAACCGGTTTACCGTATTAGCCATATACGAAACGACAACACTCTTGCCAAATAATAAACCTTACTTTTGAAATTCTAAATTTCTAGTGTGGGTTTCTAAATTTAACTTTGATTCTTTTATAGATTTATAACACTTCATTGCAACACTATCCTTTATAAACATACCCAAAAATTGAGCATGCAAGTTGATTATAATGGTGCTTTATTGCGTTCATATTTGAAAACTGTCTCTATCGTTGTCAACCGGCGTCGTTAGTGAAATTGCTCAACTACGATTCGTGAAATGAGGGAGGGTCAGTGACTCGAGACATTGTAGGATCCTGGGTGGGTGACCGTCTGGGTAACCTGAGATACAAACGGCGCCAGAGTTCCGATTCGAAGAGATAAAAGGCAATGAATGACTAGGTTAAAGTAGTTTATTCCACTCCACGTTCAACACTAGAACTTAGTTATAAATTGAACGTTCTTGCGAATTAAAAGAACTTGAAAAAGTAGTTTGTTTTCAAATCTTATGTAATAAAGCTTACAATATATAACTTGTTGCATAATACAGAACTATTTTCACTCATTATTGTCGTCTGACAATACCTCGCTGAAATGTGGCAAGACATAGGGCAATTGTTTCTGCGGCGCAATCCTGAAGAAGGCCTTGATGAGGTGCCAGTCAGTGCACTCGTCCAGAAACTGCTTGCAGCTACTGCTCACCGCCGACCGCATGTACTGCGACGACGTCGGCCGCCGGTACAGCTGAAACGCGAACATTTGGTAAACCAGAGTGCATCAGAAGAGATTTAGCACAGCGTCACGCCCAAACATTAATCAATCAATCTTATATGATTGATTGATGTTTCAGGGCGTCAACTGCTAAGATCGTTACTCATTGTTTATTAACAATCCTACGCTGCAGTTCTGTGCTGACGTGTTCCACTGACTATGCGGCAGGAGACACCGATCGACCGGCGTCGTTGTTTCATGTCAGTGTCAGCCCGTTTTTACCGCATTTAGCGTGGCTAAAATTTTTCTACGTGAAAAATTGTGAAATGTGAGAGGTATTTCCAGAAGGGACTCTGTGAACAATATGAATTACGGCTGAAGTAGAGAACACGGTACAACTGAAGCAAGTGGAAGCAAACTAAATATGAAAGATTCCTGCCATTCCTTGGGGGCGTCTCCAACTAATACAAAAAACCAAATCGCACTTTGGTAAGTTTTATTCCTTTATTTCAGAGTGATATTCGTAATGTTAGAGGGAAGGAGTAATAAGACACCACTTCTACCTCCTCCCTCTTCCTCTCCCATCTCCCCCCCCCCCGAATGTGGTGGAAGTCTCATTTTCTCTGAACTCTGATTTTTCGAAAATTGCAACACATCAATTCTTTTGACGTCAACAATTACAATTTTGAAAATAGAGATTTTTTCGACAATGAAATATGTTCTTAAAACATACTAAAATAAGGTAATGTACAATTTTCGGAAATGTGTTCGCCAAATTTTGCGTGAAGAATTAACTATTTTCGATCACTTTTTCTCAAAAACGGCTTCAATTTCTTTTTATTTTATTAATCATATGCAGTAAAATATGCGCATAAAAATGACGAGGGTCTCATTTTTGTTAATTATATTTGTTTGAAATTTTACAAAATATTAATCTTGCAAATCTACATTGATGATAGCGATTTCTTCCTTAATAAAATCTGTTCTAAATAAATATCTTGAATATGATCTTTAATTTGGGTTATGACAGTTTTTGAAAATACTAGCAATTTTCACGTAATTTAGCTGTAAGTGTAGGCAAATTATAATTTGTTTCTGAAAATCTCGAAAGTTTTTTCTTTGTTTTTTTCCCCTCGGATATAGAATAAGGAACGACGAAAAAACGAGACAAGTCTCGTTTTCGTTGAACTCTGAATTGTTGAGAATTGCAAAATATACATTTTTTCTTATATTTTTGTCTGTTAATTCTTTTGATACAATATGTTGTTTCCGGTCAATTTTGAAAGAAAATTAAATAATTCAAATTCATATGTTTTTTTAAACCAATTTGTTTATTATACAAGTATAATAAAAATGTATTATGAAAAAATACTAAGTTGAGTGCAAGTTGTGAAGAAATGAAATTGTTATTAAAAGTGGCCAGAAACAACATATATCAAAAGTTAATAATATTGCGAGGAAGTATGCGCAGTTAAACATCACTAGGTTTTGTAGTTTTCTTCTTCCTGGGTAACGGGGTAGAGTCTTCGCAAATTGGATGCAGGGATGATGAGTGGACTCGTATGTCAGCCGCTGAGCCGAATTCACACAGGCGGATCCAGAAGGGAATTTTAGTTCTAATATCCCAATAACATCTATGAAATATAGTTTTAATTGTTGTCTTGAAACAAAAAAAACTGCACGAGTAAATTCGTATTGGAAATACGTTTTAGCCGGGATAATATTTAAATAAGTGGAATAAATTGAGTAAAATTGAAAAGCATTGTTGGCTTGGGAAAGCATGTTGCGCCTGCCCCTTACATCCTTCACAGGGTGGTTACAGCATATGTAGAGATGCGCATCACCTAGGCTCAAAACCATTGACACCTCTCACTTGGCTTGACGGAGTTTAATGTTCCGTCAACATATGCTTATATTCGAAATGATTGCCATGCATAATGCAAATGTTTGTTTCTGTTCCGTCCTCTCGATCGGATCCAAGGACCCTCTCCGCTCTCTTCCTGCTTAGAGGATCTCAGCTCCTCGACTGTCTGGAGAAGAAACTGGAACCAACTGTTTGCGTTTGATAAAAATTTTAGTTTGCAATGAGAACAAATTAGATATGAAACAAATGTTTGATGAAACTGAAGTCTAAATTTAATACACTTTGAGAATCCTTGTCAATACTTTATCCAAAATTCTTCGCGATGCGTGCGTTCTGTAAATTGTTAATGCAGCCTTAAATATAGTGTCATATTTAGAAGTAAATCTACTGATTAATATAATCTGGGTTTATAATAATTTAAGTGGAGAATGGAATAGTCTTTCACTGTCTTAAATAGTATTTTGTTCTCAGATTTTTACTATAAATTACATATACTGTACCTCAACTAAACGAGAATAAATATCCAAATTTGCTATCAGAGTACTATATGGTTCTCCTCGATTAAATATGTCCGTAAATATTTTGATGATGGCGAAGATCACAAATTCACTGCAGTTTTGATGGAGGATGACTGAGAGGATAAGATGACCCTGCAAAATAAAACAACAGAATTGCAATCTTTTCTTACGCCTATCATAATCGTTTAATTTTTAGTGTCACCAGCAATCAACCTCGGGGAAAGAAACATCGTTCATTGAAGTTGATAGATTAATCGAATTTTGATAGATTAAATTAGAGATAACGTTTCTAAAAACAATGTTTGCAAATGCAATGTTCAAGTACTTGTTCAATGCCTCCCTGTATGTTTGGGAGTATAGTGCTTGTAAATGTACGTGTGTTTCAGTAAGGAGTGAGGATAGGACAAGGAAGAGGAAAGAAAGATAACGCGCGATCCATGGCCCGTTTGATAGGGTACTGCTCCGGCATTCGCCTGGTGTTGATCGGAAAAAATATGGAAAACTACGGATTAGAGTAGCCTATCGCTAAAATTCTCCGCCAGACTGCGGCCGAATTTGGCCAAACTATATAACTAATATCAAAAATCCTGTAACCGTCGGAACTCGAACCCTAAGACCTCCCAGTGAATCAATTGATGCCATGAGCTCCCTATTGTCCTTCTTTACACACGTAAGTTACTAATAAAGTAAATGTATAACTGAACCTAGTACACACAAAACTTTTTTCTAAAATAAATTAAATGGAATACAATACGATACTTTTGTTACTCCAGTATTTACTGCATCACAACAACAAACTTTCCTTCGCGTCTCTTGTAAGAAAATTTTGTATTAATGTTTCTCCATAAAACACGTATTTTCATCGTTGAGTTAAATACATTATATATATATATATATATATATATATACTAAATAGATGGCCGACTCGACAGCGATAACTGAAGCCACCCGTGCGCGCGGCGGCCATCATTAGGAAAGGCAAAGAGCATTTCGGAACGCACTTCGTCAGCTGTGTTGTTAGTAGAGAAGCGATCGGTTCTGCTCCTTTTAGGGGACTGCAATTCCTCAAATCGTTGAATACGTACCTTCATTGAAAATGCCAGCTTCCTGTTGTGCATATGGGTGCACTAATAGGTTCAAAACCGGTGGAAACATACAATTTTTTGGGTGAGTAATTACGGAAAGAAACTCATGTTTGTGGATTGTAATGCATGTTAATGTTCGTGCATGTTTAGTTGCTCTTTATTATTACAATAAAGTGATAATATGTAATAAATTTGCAGATTTCCATTTAAAGACGAGGGTAAAGTGAAACAATGGGTGCAGGCCTTGAAACGGAAAGGATTCTCGCCCACCAAAGCGAGCAAATTGTGCAGCGAGCATTTCTTACCCACTGACTTTTTAGATCGTCCAGGGTCTTACATCAAACGCTTGAAGCCAAATGCAGTACCTTCGGTATTTCCAGCATTTCCAGCGTATTATCAGTGCAAGCCCAAAATACCAAGATTGCGGGCAGCTTTAAAAGAAAGTACTACGCCCACAGTGAACGAAAATCAGTTTTGTGATAACCTCGTTTCCACCGAAAGTAATGCAGAGAAAGGGGTGCAAACGGAACATAACGAGTCAGAAACTGTAATACAATTAAGAAAGAAAGTAAAGATGTTACAACAGAAAGTGAGGAGAAGAGACAAAACAGTTTGTAATTTAAAAGATTTGTTGAAGAGTCTGCGTGATAGAGGTTTTCTCGATAGTGAAGCAGAAATATCAATTATTGAAAATTTTGGTAGTGTGGCCCAGGAAATATTTAAAAATGAAATGAAAAATTGCAAAAGATCTGCAAATGGGCATAGATATTCGGATTGACTAAAGCAATTTGCTCTCACACTTCACTATCATTCTCCAAAAGCTTACGAGTTCTGCAGGTAGGTCATTGTATAGTAAAATAACATTTTGAATTCATATTTTATTTTTAACAGCATTATTGAAGTATTATTGATATCACACTTATCTTTTTAGAACAATATTGACATTGCCCAATCCATCTGCAATCTCTAATTGGACTGCATCTGTGGACGCTGAACCAGGATTTTTTAAGGAAGTGTTTGAAGCAATAAAATCCTTTCCTCCTGAAGACAAAGATTGCTGTCTTATTCTAGATGGAATGGCAATAAGGAAACAGATTGTCTGGCATCCAAAAAGTGGTCAATTCCTTGGTTATTGTGATTTCGGAAAGAATTTGCAGTTGGAGAGCACAGAAACACAAGCAACGGAAGCACTTGTTTTTATGTTAGTGCATGTGGCAGGGAAATGGAAATGGCCAGTAGGCTATTTCTTAATCACTAAAATTAGTGCTGTGACACAGAGAGAGTTGATTAAAAATGCCCTAATTTGGTGCAGTGACAGTGGAGTGAGAGTATGGGCTGTTACATCAGATTGTACTGCAACTAATTTTGCAACATTCACCAGTTTGGGCTGCACCACATCTGGTATCTTCCAAGATATTAATGGAAGATTTAATAATCCTGCATCAGGTGATGCTATTCATTTTACTCCTGATGCATGTCACTTGATAAAGTTGGCACGCAATGCTTTAGGGTCTTTAGGCCAGATTCAAACTCAACAAGGGGTAGTTGACTGGAATATTATAGTCAAACTGCACACTATGCAAAATAGCATTGGACTTAAGTTAGGTAATAAATTAAGTAAAAGCCACATTGAATGGCAAAAAAATAAAATGAAAGTTAAATATGCAGCTCAAGCCTTAAGTTCTTCTACTGCTGATGCGTTAGAGTTTTTAAAAAGTGCTGGTTTAGAGGAATTTAAAGACTGTGATGAAACTGTTAAATTCATTCGTGTAATTGACAGATTATTTGATTTCTTGAACAGCAGAAATCCATTTGCTAAGGGATTCAATGCTCCAATAAGCCCAGAAAATATTGACAGTATGGAAAGTTTCATTCTCCCATTGGTGCAGTATTTGTTTACTTTAAAGGACACTCATGGTAATTTTTTGTATTGTGGCCCAAAAAAGACTTTTATTGTAGGACTTGCTTTATGTGTTAAATCTGTAATCTCTGTTGCAAGGGTTTTATTTGCTACTGTTCCCAGTATGAAATTTTTTTGACTTATAAGATTTCCCAGGATCATTTGGAACTTCTCTTTTCAAAAATAAGAAACAGATTTGGTTCTAATAATAATCCAAATGTTCTTCAATTTAAATCTGCAATGAAGCAAATAATGTTAAAAAATAGCATAGATGCCTCCCCTTCTGCTAATTGTATAGCCCTAGAAATTGATAGGTCAGGCTGCATTTTTGATTTGAAATGGTCGTACCAGCGATACCAACAATCTCTATGTGTAATGGATCCTGAAGATGACCAACCAAACGTTAATGAGAAAATGTTGGACGTAGGCATTTCAAGAGTGAATGGGCATACCACATTGGCTAAGGACAATATTTTGTATTATATAGCAGGGTATATTGTTAAGTCAGTAATCAAAAAAATTTCATGTTCTGCTTGTGTAGAAGCGGTTACTGAAAACTTAGAAACTTCCCGCTTTTTTCAATTTAGAGGTCTCTTTCATTTAAAAAACAAGGGTGGATTGATGCCAGCATCAAATGATGTCTATAAAATTGTAAAAGAATGTGAAAAAAATTTGATTATTCACACCAATGATTTTTGTAATGTAAAAGAGAAAAATCTTGTTGGGAAAATAATTTATAATATGAAAAAATTTGCTTGGGATAGTTCAGTTTTTAAGGATCTCATCTGCAGTAATGGATTCGGTGAAAATGTTCACAGGGTAGAACTTATTGTTCTTATCTGTCAAAAGTATATTACAATTAGACTGCATGCTTATGCTAGACGTCTAAAGTCTACTGCAAGCTGCAGGCAGAAACTCACAAAATTGATTCTTTTCAGAAATGAATAAAATATTTTTCACATATAATTTTGTTATTTTTGTACCCTAAATATCCCAATTTGTTCAAATTTAGAAGAAAATATGTATTGTGAGCACGTTATGTATAGAAGTAATTCATTCAAGGAATTTACGTGCTCAATAATATATTTAGCGATTGTGAAACTGGGGTATTAGAAGAAATCTGCCAAAAAAGTTCCTATCAAAAATTTTATTAAGAAAATTATTAGAACATAAGAATTACTTTCATTTATATTGTGTCTCTTACTGCGCCGCAGTTCCGCTCGCGCAGCTTTCTGCCTTTCCCAATCATGGCGACCGCGCACACCAGCGGCTTCACTCGTACCTCAGCAGCGCGCCGGGAGTTAGGTATCTAGTTAGTATATATATCTATGGTTAAATAAATCTTCACCTTTTAATTCTACCCATCTGAAACTGCGCTAACCCTACTCTGCAGTGGTGAGCCACCCCATTTCTTTTGGGCTTGGAGTGGCAGAAAATGGGATACCAATTTTTTTTCCATTTACACATTTTTCCATTCAGATTCTTTTGAGATATTTCGAACATATTTTCTAATTTCTTTTACTTTTGACGAGCAAATTGTTCAATTTTTTCTCATGTTCCGCCTATGACAAACATTGCCGAAAGTTTTTTCTTATTCTTTTATTCTTAGACATGTGCAATAGCGCCCTTTTCGTGCTTTTTCTTCTTGAGTTTGTTCAACTGAAAATACATCCTTTTTATTTTCTCGCCCTTACTTCGTAAAAAGAGTAAGTATTGTAATCGTGTGACGGAAAAGGGTGAATTTTCAGTAGAAAAAACATATTGCCAGGCCCTGGTTAGTTACCAATAGTGGATAAATATTGTTCCTGTGTATAATAAATGGCATGGTGAGTAGTCAAAATCCATGTTTTGTGGAGCATTGATACCGAAAAATCGATTGATGGCAAATGTCTGACCGCTCGTCCGTCCGTGTGTGAGATCATCTCATCTCTTCTCATCGAAATCTTTACTAGCATTGTCAGCAGGGTTGGGCAGTATTTAAATACTTGTTTTAAATTCATTTTACATTTGAATAAATGTATTTTTGAGTTTTTTGGACATGCATTTTAGAGATGTATTTAAATACATTTTTAAAATGCATATCGAAAACACTCAAAACTATTATTATTCAAATTGTTAAACTCGCTGTAATTTACATTTCATTGATATTACATTGCATTACTTAACGCATCCTGCTACCATTGTAAAAGCTTAGTAAGCCTTATTCCATTCAAAGGAAAATATGTATCCTCTCTGATAGCCTACCTTATGGTGCGTTTATGTTGGAGCAGCGACAAACGATGAGCAGCGATAAGTGCGAAGCAACGAGAACGTCCCCATGGAAACAGATGGATGTTCATGTTGGCAGCGCGCTGATCACGGGATCAGCGCTGCGACCCGCGATAAGAGCGAAGAAAACCCTTTGGTAGGTTTTCGCTGCTAGTATCGCGCTGTTCCGCACTGTTCACAGCTTGCACGCTTCAGTTGTTGTATACATCGGATAACATGAATTCTGAGAAATTGATCACTTGTGTTATTGTTAGCAGTCAATTTTCGGACAAAAGGGACACAAATAGGTTCGTTTTAGACAAATTGTAAGCCGCAGAAATGAGTACGTAAATTTTAGAGGTTAGGTTACATTCGTTTTTCACTGAACGACAAATATACAAATAATTACGGGATGACTGTCATTTTTTATTGTTATATTGTGTTGTGCAAAACTAATTGCTAACTTAGGTAAAGGAATAATCATCTGACAGTGATAATTTTTTATTCCGAATCATTTTTTTTGTATTGCAAACCCTCAGAAGGTACCCCATCACTTTGTGTGCCATAATCACCCATTTCATCTGTTAATGAATTTGTAAACTGCATAAGGTTGACTCCTACTGCGCTTCAACTTGAACGGTAACCAAAAGTTCCTAAGCCAATTTAAGTAAATATGGCGGGTGATTTACATAAGGTTGGTATTGAAGGGACAAGTTAGTTTCGCCGAATGTCCTGTAGATGTCTCTGGTGGATTCGCACTGCTCCTTCATGAACACTGCAGCGTTGCGATTTCGCAACACGTCGCTCTCATCGTTTATCGCTGCTCCAACATAAACGCACTCTTACGCGTGGCAGTGTGGTAGCTCCGCAATCGCCATGTTTTGGCGGTTCAGGCAGGCACACCGCGTTATATAATTGCATCATTAAGATTAACTAATCACAAGATTCAGATCACTTCACATGCAAATGTATTCAGTGTTATGCCATTGTTGACTACGATTTAAATGAACATCTTTTTGATTCAACCTATTCGAATCAAAAGAACTACGGTGCAAATGCAAGCTATTATATTCATTAGAGAATGCACTTGATTCTTTTATTTGTTGATTGCAATGTATAATTTTATTTTCTTGTAATATATATTAAAACGAAATTAATTCCTAATACATGTAAACCAATTTCCGAATTTATAAATAATTTGGACGCCAGGAGAAGGTTACACTTCAATTCCTGATTATCTATTACTGCCTTCGGATATATTACAAATAAATGTCAATCCCGCTAGCCCGGTCGACGGGTTCTTATGAAATAATTGTTGCAACTTACTCCGTAACCAATTACTCAATCTGCCATCCATACGGGGCGGCGAGGAATCTGAAAATAATTCAGAAATGTCTACTCAAGGATTGCATGTAGTGGCAAATGAGAATTAGGCTTTCTTTCAAACTATGAATTATAATTTATTACGCATACCAAAGTTATTAACTATCATTGATTATTACAATTCATCGTTAGGTAATGACCATTTTTCTCGTTATTGCAATAATAGCGTTATAGAACTTTTTATCCTTTCTTGCCTCTTCGCGTGCACGTCGCTCGATGTCGCCACGTAGAATAAACCAATCTTCCTTCTTATCGAAGTTCACGATGATCAGCGACTAAGTCAAAACTTCCTCCAACCACTTCACAAACACTGCCTATACTCTTTATCTTGCGCCTCAGGTGCGCACCTATTTCAAACATTACTTTCCCAGGTCGGAATAATATCCCTCTGATATTATTTTCTATCACATAACCTGGCAATTCACAATTCACTGGTAAAATTTCTGAGTCAAATCTTGTAACTCCACCGCGAAAACATTCTAAGTTCACTTTCCAGTTCACTCATGAAACTATTACAAGTCCGAGTTTGCAATGGTACAACACGTAAATTTTACAAGTTCCCGTTGCACACCTAATGCGGAAATATTCTAAGTTCAAGTCCAATGTTCACTCTCAGGAAAAATCACAAGTCCCTGAACTGATAATTAACACCAAGAAAAACCGCACAAGCAATTCGCTCACCACCACGATACGAGTCGGAATTCCCTAATTCCCAATTTGGTCCACCATTCAAAGCTCGCTGTGTTTTTCTCTATTGTTTTTTAGCGTTGCTACGGTGTACCATGCGCCTGCTTCCAAACGAACTCGTTGTTTGGCATTGCTATGGTGTCGTCTGCGTATCTGCACCATAGAAACCCACGTCTCATAACGAACTCGCTTTGCTACGGAGTCATATGCGTATCTGCACCGTAGAAACCCATGTCTTTTGCAATATCTACAACATTTTGACCCTTATTTGCCTATATAAAATGCCCGTCATTATATTTGCAATGTATTTTTTTCAACCTTCCCATCAATGGTGGCACTCCTCGTGAGTATGCAGTCTCTCCAAAGGTTGGCAACCCTTTTAAGTTGCCTGGTCCGCCGATTAAAGTTACCAAAGGTAATGTTAGGGCACTGCAATTGAATATCTCTTTCAGCACTAGCCTACTGCTCTCATGCATTGCTCCAACACAAATATAAAATGGATTTAAAACAAGTATTTCAAATACTGCCCAACCCTGATTGTGTCAGCGTCTAGGAGAAGCCGATCATTTTCATATTTCTCGTGTATTTAGTGTGGTAAGAGCTTACCTAAACAGAAAATGTTCTCAATCAAAATATTACGCTAACCATACCCAGGGGTGGTGCACCACCCCAACAGCTTTGGCCAACCATTGCAGACAAAAAATCCAATGAAAATCTTGTGGGGTGGGTTTATAAGTTTTTCAGTCATTTACATTTCTCGAACTTTCTCTGGAACAGTTAACTTTATAGTTATACACTTTGTAGTCATAGACTGCACAATATTCAATAAAAGGCTTCCTGCAATTCCGAAGCTTTGGCTTAGGTGGACTTTGAAAAATGATAAGGAATTCCTTACCTTAAACGCACCAAGGAGAGTCTGCATTTTTGGTAAGAATATGCATCGAAGGCTAATGAAAGCATTCACACAACAATCAGCCAGAATAACAAATGCTTCCTCAAGGCCAACTCACTTTCAAGTCCACGAAGCGCTCGGTGACTTCCGCCGAGCTGCCGAGGGCGTTGTCCAGCGCGAGGAGGGCGGGGTCGGTGCGGCACCGCGCCGTCTGCAGGTGGAACAGCAAGGCCTCCAGCAGCCCGTTCTCCAGCAGGAGCAGCGTTTGCTACGGAACATGCCACGCGCCAACATCAAGAGCCTCTACCTTCTATAGAGAACGTTGAGGAGGAATTTAAAATACTGGCGTACCCGTGCGAGAACTCTCGCACGTACCCATCTTCTTCCCTATTTATCTATTTCCATATTAATCCTTGAAGTAATATATATTTTTTCTTCAAGACTCTTTTATCGCCCGTCACTTGGTTTAGTATTTGTCTCCTTGAAATTAATAACAATACTTTACACTCTTGTCAATACAAACTATGTTTTCTTTATTTAACTTTACCAACGAGCAGGGAGGTACACCAGTGTTATTCAATCTCGTATTATACCAAGTAATTAGTTTAATTTCACATACAGTAGCAGATCTGCACGTCTCTAAGCAGGTGGGGTAATATCGAGAAGCGCCGGACGAGCAAAAATGTAATGGAATGTTCAAGAAGATCTCATCCTATAGATTACGGTGTGATAAACGTTTTTTGAGGCATTTGGCTTCAACATTTTAGGTTTCAAGGCTCTAGAGCGCTTTATTTAGGAGTTATTTAACGATATAGATTCAAAAAAAAGCTATCGAGTGTTGAGAGTTGCAATCGATATGAATATTTAGATGCATTTTTAAAAAAATCCTTCATATTTTTAAAGTCAAAGTGCAATTCTTCACGTCTCCGTGAAATTCTCTTTCTTTAGAGACCTCATTTATAAAGACTGGCTGCGTATGAGAGCCGCAAAAGCTATGCATACTTCTGGAATAATATAGGAGACGGTTGCAACCCGTTCCCTAGAGTGAGCAAAGTTTGCAGCAAAACTATCACCCGTCACATGCCCTAACGTTTGGTACTGATTACGTGGCCCCTACGCATTCTGAAGAGAAGACTGAGGGGGACTTTTAAAATAACCCGTTCTCCAGGGCGAGTAACGGATGTTACAAAAGAATCACTTCACAGAAACGTTCATGCACCTTCATGCATCCACATCAAGAGCTTGGAGCCTAACGTTTGGTACCGATTGTGAAGTCCCCAGTCATTCTGGTGAGGAGGCTGAAGTGTAATTTGGAAGGTCAAAACCCATTGACAGCGTGCATAGCTGCGAGCCATGCCTGCCGGGTGTCCGTCGCTAGCCGAACAGAGCGGCGCCGGGTCGCGTGTGGCCGCCCCTTGGAATTGTGCTCCCTGCTCAACTGTCCCCTAGAGGACGACGGAGATCAGTTGGAGAACCAATACTAATAATGAAGGGAATTTTGAAATTAAAATAAAACCGAAAGTTAGTATTAAAGAAATTAAATTGTGGTCTACTAATCAGTACAAAAAATATATTAATAGGAGAGTAATTTTGTTCCTTCACTTTTTCGGGTTACCTGCAGTTAATCAATAAAAATATTGAAAATCCGTTAGAAACTTTGAAAATTGAAACTAAAACATGTTTTCTTCGCTCAAAGTTTATTTGAAACGGATCGATGTCTTATGAAACAAATCCAGGACCATGGCGATTACATTCCCATAATCCAGGAAAAGACTTAGGTTTTATCGCACTGCAAAAGTCAGAGAATCATAAAATTCTTACAAGGGAAATTTTGAGTGCTAGAAAATTAGATAATATTTCTTAGAAAAATTGGCACTTTTAATTTTTTTATTGTTAATTTTGTATTTTTCATGGCGAAATTAAAACTGGTAAAAAGTAAAGAACAAGTACGCTGCAAAAAGCAGAGAAAATACGCAGTAAAGAACAGATATATGTAAAATGCTCTACGCTTTTTGTTGATGAAAAAATATGTAAATGTACCTACAGGAAAATGAGAAAAATTTGTTCCAAAGTCCAAATAGAATTAAAATGTAGTTGACATTTCGTGGTCACGTAATGACACCAGCGTTGTTACCTAGGGAACATCGAATCATAAGCTTGGGTATTGGCTCATTATTATCACCGAAAATTAAGAAACAAATGAACACTCAAATATTGTGGTTAACTAGCTGAGCGGAGTCTAGTAACGAGTGTGAGGTTATTGTGTTTTAAAGTGCGTAGCGGGTGCAGAATTTCTGAGTAGCGATGTTGTTAGATTTGTTGTTATTGTTATAAACTTTATTTTTTATCGTTTTTTGCTATTTCTATTTTGTTATTGTTTGTTATTACTGTTTTGTTACCGTTGTTTTTGCGTATCGTTTCGTTACTGCTGTGTCTTCTGACGTCAGACGAAAGTGGCAAACGCGGCCGAAGACCCTCGAGGATTCATCTCGTAAAAAAAGAAAGAAAATCCGACGAGGCGTGCCTCTGAAAAGGCAAACCCTTGAAAATTGTGTAAATGGTCGTGATTACTTAAAAAGGGAACAAAAGAACAGAAGGCCCTTGTTCTCCCTTTTAAAAGTTGCACTGAATTGGCGTGTAAATACAGCGATGAAGATTGGGAAAGAGAAGCACGATAAAAAATATTTTTTTGGCAGTACGCACGATAAAATGTTCTCAAATAAATATTTACAAAGTTTGTTAGTTTATCTTGTAACAGTAAATATAGTTTGGAAGTAATTAGGGAAAGATCAGAAAAGGTCAGTTTCATATTTATTATCTTTCTTTTACCTGTTACGAGTTACATTTTCTTCTATTTACCTTGTTAGTGTTGAGAGCACATGGTAGAGTGCGCAGTATACGCCAACGCCGCCCCCGTCCACATCCATATGTCAACTACGTTGTCATTTTGTTCGTACTTTAGGAAAAGAGCGGCCTGTTTATTGGATTTCAATGTACGAACTCAAACCCATTTTCATTGATGGAGAAGATTGGAACTAAGCGGGCGGTTACTTTTTAATTCAAATTTTCAGGCATTAAAATATCTTTAGCACATTCAGAATAAACCTGTTCCAGGGTGTTCAGCGAACTCCAAGCGGACTCCTTGATTGATTCCGGGCGCGTCAACTACTGAAGTCATTAGTCTCGCATGTGTAGTGCATGTTTTTCATCCGGAGGGGGCGGTGATCTTCCCCCAATGGATGGTGAAATCCTGCGCCGACCTACCGTCGGCTAGCAAGATTTTCCCCAACCAGGTATCTCCCACCAGCGGGGCACCGCCCCAGCCAGGACAAGGTCTCAGTCCCCGACCGGTCCCGGACCGACAGTGTAAGTGTGTATGTAAGGAGTGAGGATAGGACAAGGAAGAGGAAGGAAAGATCGCTCGCGGTTCGTAGCCCGTTTGTTGGAGTACTGCTTTGGCATTCGCCTGGTGTTGATCCGAGAAACCACGGAAAACTACCGATCAGAGCAGCCGGCCGCTAGAATTCTTCTCCAGACAGTGACTGAATTCGTCCTAGCTAAAAAGCTAGTGTCGAAAATCCTGCCGCCGTCGGGATTCGAACCTAGAACCTCCCGGTCAGAGGCACTGCAGTGACATCAGTTCATGCACTGAGTCACCGCTCCCGGTTGGAATCGTTGAAAACGGGGAAATAACTGGGAATTTCAAAAAGAACTGAAGAAACCGAAAAAACGGGAATTCTATTTGAAATCTGGGATTTTTCGTTATTTTCAGATTTACCCTCAACATTTAGCACACTTTCACATACGGTATCGTGTTATTAACAACATACGAAAAACGTATGGATCGGTTTAAAAGGAAACAAATATGTAAAATGGCTGTTGGTTAAGTGTCAGAAGATAGTTTATATTAGTATTTATTTTAATGTATGGTAATTTTGTCACCTTTTTTCAGTTCATTTAAAGACATTTCTGAAATTGATTTGCACATCACTCTCTCGCATTCCACACAAGAAATACTGGATTTTTATCCTCATTTCTGGGATAAACAACACATTTAGATCTCTGTTGTGGTTCTTCATAATTTTCCGATTATTGTGTATCAAGTTTTCATAATTTGGCAGCAATGGCTCGAAGACGTTTCATTAGTTGTGTTGTCATCCTGGTCTCTCTTATCGGAAGAAATATTTTGAACTAGCTAAATACCTGGCGTTGCTCTGGCATTTATTACAGTAAATTATTAGACAGGAAGAGGATTTTTATCTTTTCATGCCCTGCGGCGAGGCCTACCTCTATTTCTTCCATTGTATCCCTTCTCGGCCCTGCTCCTCCTTGCCATGCTCTGCCCGGCCACGCCCCGATAGCCCTGCCCTCATTTTTTAATGCCTTGCTACAGATAATATAAGAAAGTTTCTGAAAATGGAAGGAACCACTATTCAGTTCCACAGACGGGTGTACCAAAGTAATAAAACTTTTGGAAATTACGAAACTGAAAAACTTAATATAGTTATGAATATTGTAATACTTTAGTTAAATTGAAAATAACATGTGAAAATGTAACGATTATGTTTTTCCATACAGTTGTTTAATGAAACTATAAAGCGACCTTATATAAATAAATTTAAAAAATCTCTTTTGAAAAAAATATGGAAATCTCGTAACAGAATTTAAATTGGCGAGAAAACTATTATGATTCCAAATACTATTACTGAATAACTTTTTAAAATTGTGTTGCAAAATAGATTATGGAATCTTCAAAATTTCAAAATTAAAATATCTGGGATGTTACGAGCAAATCTGAAGACTTATTCATTCAGAAAATTCAAAAGTATTATAAAAAATAAAAATCTTAGTGTTATTGAGCCAACATTTCATGCAGGTCATGTAATCTACAGTAGTAAACCTCTAAATTTGTGAGAATTGATTATTAGTATCGACAGCAGAATATCCATTTTGAAAAGATATTTCTACTTGGATGTTGAAAACTGTTATTCACGATAGGACCGTCATTTTCCGAAACCTATATAAGAAATACGGTACTTCAAACCCTGCATTGGCAAGTACTCCAAGATCTGAAAAAAATACTTACTTAAGCATTCCAGGACTCTGAATATTAGTAGCATATGCTTCCCAGAAAATAAATCCGAGTTTTCTTTAAAGCTCGTTTTTGTACAAAATGCTACTCTCTAGTACTCGGTTGCGAAAGAAAAGTGTGTGAATACAGTTAAGTATTACACAGAAAAAGTGAGTTGTAATTTTCAAAAGAGAACCTGGAAAATTTATATTCTTAATCGTGGACACCCGGGAAGACCCTTGTATTCCAAAAAGCCGGATCGCTGGTCTCCTCGTTTTCCTGTATCATTTAGCTGATGAAATGAACATATCATTGGTTATTTAATCGATCTACAAGAAAACTAATTAGAAGTGCAGCATTGCAATCTCAATATCGTATTCCAACTAAAATCTGCATTACACGAAGAACTAAACTTACCATTCTTGAATTTTCTGTAATTTTGCAAATCAACTGAGCTGCGTAGAACTTCATCTCAACGTTATCGCACATCAAAGTAGTAATAATATCAGAGAAGAGATGTGGCCCGAATAAGGGAGTGACATATTTCAACGAAACTTGTCCAATTCTCATAATTGTACCTAGCGCCAACTTCTGCAACAAAACAAAAGGGACAATTTATCCAAAATTTAGAATTACATAAGTTTGAATTATCTAAAATTTAGAATTGTAAAAGCTGAATAATCCAAAATTTAGAATAATGGAAGTTTGAATTATCCAAAATTTAGAACTATAAAAGCTAAATTATCCAAAATTTAGAACTATAAAAGCTAAATTATTCAAAATTTAGAATTATGCAAGTCTGAATTATAGAAAATTTAGAATTATAAAAAACTAAATTATCCAAAATTTAGAATGACGAAAGTTTGAATTATCCAAAATTTGGAATAACGGATGTGCAAATTATCTGAGTTTCTACTGTAGTTGACACAAACAGTGGAGTGTTTGCAGGATGAACTTGTGTGCTTTGAGACCTGGAACTGCAGGTCCGGGTGGTAGACGAAGTGCGCGATGAGGCCCAGGCAGCCCGACTTGACGATGGTGTGCGGCACGGGCTGGTTGTGCTCGCTCGCCCGCCGCACCAGCGCCACCACCGGCGCCGTCCGCCCCAGCGCCCCCGCCAGGTCGTCCATGATGATGAGCGCCAGCATGTCGAACAGCCCTGGCACACGTTGGCCGTCAGCGTTGGTTGGTTGTTAGTGATTCCAGGTGCGTCAACTACTGAGGTCATTAGTCTCGTGAGTGTAGTGCATGTTTCCCCCCTCGGGAGGTGGCGATGATATTCATCGCTGGATGACAAGATCTGGCGCCGACCTACCGTCGGCTAGCGAGGTTTCGCCAACCAGGTATCTCCCTCCAGCTGGGAACCGCCCCAATCGGGACAAGCTCTAAGCTTCCGACCAGTCTCCCAGCATGTATGGTAGTGTATTGCATGTTAGTGTGTGTGTGTGTGTGTGTGTGTGTGTAAGGAGTGAGAATAGGACAAGAGGAAGGAAAGATTACGCGCGGTTCGTGGCCCGCTGTTAGAGTACTGCTCCGGCATTCACCTAGTGTTGATAGAAGAAACCACGGAAAAATACCATTCAGAGCAGCCGGCCGCTAGAATTCTCCTCTCGACAGTGACTTAGTTGACAAGCGAGTGTAGAAAATCCTGCCGGGACTTGAACCTACGACCTCCGGGTCAGAGGCACTGCAGTGACATCAGTTGATACACGAAGCCACCGCTTCCAGTGTTAACCGTCTCCGAGACTGCGAATGGTTGATTGATGTTTCCGAGCCCATCAACTTCTTGGGTCATTAGTCTTGTTTTTTTGGATCTTACATCCTGAGTGGTGGCTGTGTATGTCTTCCCCACAGGAATGTAATAATTGGGGCAGATCTATACGTCAGCTGGCGGGATTTCCCGTATCGAGGTATCTTCCCTAGGGGAGCACCATTCCAGCCGGAACAAGCTCTGAGCTCTCCAGAGGCATCTCGACATCTACGGCATACGAGGATTTTCGTCATCCAGGTATCTCTCATCAGGGAGGCAGATCCCCAGCCGGGACAAGCTCTATGCTCCCTACTGGTCTCTCGAGATGTGTGGTAGTGTAGTTCATTTTAAAGTACGTGTGTGAAGTTAGATTGGCCTAAAACGTTTTCATAAATTGCATGTAGAAAATATATTTACAACGTAAGTTATAGTTGTAGTATACGCGACTCATCATTTATAAAAGCAGAAAATTGTAGCTGACAGAAGAATTATCCTCCCCCGCTAGTATTCATCCCGCCAGATAGAATGTTAATCGCGACCACTTCTCACCCCCTGACTATAGTGTTCAAGATACTCGTTATTTCAGGACGGTGCTTGTTCAGAAATATTAACGTCAGCTAACATTTGCAACAGCAAGTCTTGTTTTCATTGGTCAATACCTTACTAAGTTCCAATCAAACTAGCGCAGTTACCCTGCGATAATCAATAGCACCGCTCATCTCATCTACGAGATAAAGTAAGGTAGTTTGAGAGGAATATTCCCCGTCAAAGCTAAGGATCCACAAGATCATTTCTAATCAAATTCTCATTCACTTGCTCTCATCACCGATTCCAGAATGATGGAGAGCGAACACAAATCCAAATTGGGTGATGATGAATGACTGTTAATAATTCCCTGTGAGTGAACTGCGCAGATCATTAGTCCTGTAAGTGTAATGCATGTTTTCCTCAGGCAGTGGCAATAATCTTACTCCTCTGGATTGCGAGATCCGGCGCCGACCTACCGTTGGCTAGCGGGTCTTCCCAACTAGATACCTCCCACCGGTGGGACACCGCCCCAGCCGGGACAAGCTCAATCTCCCGGTCGCCTGGGATGTGTGGTAGTGAAGTGCAAGTTAGTTTAAGTGTGTGTAAGTATGGGTGAGGATAGCACAAGGTAGAGGAAGGAGAGATCGCGCGCGGTCTATGGCTCGTTTGTTAGGGTACTGCTCCGGCATTCGCCTGGTATTGATCGAAGAAACCATGGAAAACTATCGAACAGAGCACCTGGCTGCTAGAATTCTCCTCCAGACAGCGACTGAATTCGATCTGGCTAAATAGATAAGTGTCGAAAATACTGTCACGGCGGGACACAAACCTAGGACCTTCCGGTCAGAGACACTGCAGTGACGTAGGTTGATGCCTTGAGCCACTTTTGCCGGTCGAAATTGGGCGAAAATCACTGAGTAAAACAGGACTGCTTTTTACGGAATGGTAACAATTAACGGCTTTTTCCAAAAAGCTAGGAAACAAAAACTAAGGGAATAGATCATGTTTATTATATATGGTATCAAATTCTGAGCACCATCCCACAAGTGATACATACTAGATGTATTATCTCTTTGAAAACGATTCCCCCCTTTGCTTCAGCGGGAGAACATGATTTTCGTTGAGTCTGGAGAACGAGAAGTTTGTACCTGAGACCTCGATACCAACAGGAATATCTGGATTGTCGTGGAGGGTACGCCACTATGGATCCTCTGAGTAGATCAACATTTACAAAAAATTTGTTTAGTTTACCTGGTTAAAAATGTTTGAATCCTTCCCTGACGAAACCACAATACTGAAGCTTGTATGTTCACTCCCTAATAATGTAGGATCACTGAGATTAGAAAGTATTTCGTGGTAGTAGTTAGATTTAGCTATTACCAATATTTTTCTTTATTCCGTTAATTCTTAAAATTAGAGTCAATAACTAGAGAACAAACATTAATTATATGATCGCAGTTTATACCTACAGCGACTTTTTGGCAACATGAATTATTAACCGAATACTTTCACCTGAATGCTACACAAATCTGCATGCGCAGGATGATACTTATTTTGACAATATTCACAGTATGATGGTTTTCCATCAGTCTTTAAGTACTCCAATTGAGAGAGAGAAAGAGAGAGAGAGAGAAAGAGTGAGAAAGAGTGAGAGAAAGAGAGAGAAAGAGAGTAAGAGAAAGAGAGTGAGAGAAAGAGAGAGAGAAAGAGAGAGAGAAAGAGAGACAGAGAAAGAGAGACAGAGAAAGAGAGAGAAAGAGAGACAGAGAGAAAGAGAGAGAAAGAGAGAGAGAAAGAGAGAGGAAGAGAGAGAGAGAGAGAGAGAGAGAGAGAGAGAGAGAGAGAGAGAGGAAAGAAAGATTCGCGCTCAAGCAGACTGCCACAATCAAGGCTAAACAAATTCAGTTTGGTGATAATACAAAATTGTAATATGGAATAGTTTTTTCAAGAACTAGTATGTTTAAGTCTATAAGAGGGTACAAACAAAAATATAGCTAAAACAGCCAATTCGGTGGCCGAGATCGCTAAGGCAGTAGTGTCGTAGCAATCTCGGACCGAAGGCTCACGTGTTCCGAGTCCCGCCTCGGGCATGGTTGTATTTGCTTTTGTCCTTTCACCTCTTATCATCACGAAATCGTTTCATCTTCATAGTTGCCATACCGTTAACTCCAATAGTGGTCGCTAATGACGTGGGTGTTGATTCGACGTTAAATAACAAAAAAAGCTAAGACATCTTATCTTAAAAAACATGATTACTTTCTGCTCTAATTTGTGACAACACTTCTTTATATATTTCTAACGAACACTATTGATAATCGTTTACGACATCGTATAAAAAGATTAAACGCTTTGCATTCTACACACCACAAGAATACACAACCACAATAATCTCATGATTGCCCTGAGATATCATCAGAGAGCTCTCGTTGGTATCTAGTTTGGCTTTTGCTATCATTTGGAGCTTATAACATTTCTGGTGAAAAAAATCAATTATTAAATTCAACATTTTTGTTAGCTAGAATTACATAATACATTTATAAAACGCCGCTATTTTAAAATATTCTTTAAGGGCCACAATCAACAAAAACTAAAAAAAAGTCGATAAATATCAGTGCACAGTGGAACATGAACAGTTCATTCGGGCACTTGTAGCTTGAAATACAAGACATTTTTCATTTAAATAAATGTGCAAATAATTTCGCGGCACAGATCATTATTAGACACACAGGCATTCGATCTACGCGCCGTGCACTGGCAGGCTGCTCCCCTCCCTGAGAAGCTGTCTATCCGCCACTACTTGCACTTTCGCCGCTCTTGAGTGTAGAATATCGTTATGCCGGCCTGGTTTAGGGACATCTACTGGCGAACCGCTATTTGGAATTGGACTTGGTTTTTCTCTCCTGACACTTCCACTATATTTGGCATAATTTTGGTGCGAGTGTGGATTTTAAACACCGTAAGTACGCTCACAACAAATTGATTGATTCAGAAATGTTGAACAGTTTGGCTGGCTGTTCACGTTTCTAGAATGTTTGGGGGGCATGCCCCCAAGATCTTTTGGACCGCAAAATAATTTGTTTTTTTAAATCATTATTTTTATTCTTTAATTTTATGATTATGTGTTTCATTAAAAGTGATCTAGAAGTTGATCCAGTAATTGAGTTGTAAATAATAAAGTTGAAGGTTGTTGATTGATTCAGAAATGTTGAATAGTTTGGCTGGCTGTTCACGTTTCTAGAATGTTGTTGTTGCGTCTTGTGTTCGTTAGTGTGATACACTTGTCATTCCATCGGTGTCCGTGCGTACCTTTGGTGGCCAGGTCGAGGGTGAGCTTCACGTGCAGCACCATGTCGTTCATGGCCCTGGCGGCCGCCACCACCAGGTGCTCGTCCAGGGACGCGAGGCACGCCAGCACGAAGTCGAGCAGGTGGAGCTTGGTGACCACGTACACCACGTCCTCCGAGCGGCCCAGGCGGCAGAAGGAGCCCAGCAGCGAGAACACGGCCGCCTGCGACTCGCGCTGCAACCAACCACCAGCCCACCGCCAGCCTCTGCCCGGGGGGTCCCCACGGCATCGGAACGTTCCACACGAGATCCCTAGTCGCTGTCTGGCGAGAATTCTAGCGGCTGGCCTCGTAGATTTAAGGCCCATTCGCAATGCAATCACAAACATAAGCATAACACATAGACATAGACATTAACACAAGTGAAGAGTTGGCGAATTCACAATGTCGAACACAAACACAGGCAAAATAAGAGTTTCTATTGGCTATGAGACGCAGCACACGAATCGATACGAATAGTTTGCCTATCGACTTCGATTTTGAGTTAACGAACTGTGATTGGCTCATTCCTCATGTCTGACATAAGCATAAGCACAGAAGCTTGAAGCTTGCAAGCTCTTAAGTTAACGTCTTACGTGTTATGCTTATGCGAACGCATTGTGAATGAGTCCACTTGTAGACGTAGTCCTAACTTTTATGTTAACGCCATGCTTATGCTTATGTTTGCATTGTGAATGGGACTTTACTTGGTTTCCCCGATCAATAGCAGGTGAATGCCGAAACAATACTCTAACAGGCGATCTTTCCATCCAGTGGCCGTGGTAACTTGTGTAAAATAAGCCTGGATGTTACAGTGAAAACGACACTCCTCTTACCTCTCACACTGGCTAACTCCTATACGTAATTTACATCCAATAGATTTGTGTACAAATAAATACGTCGCCTTGTCTATCAGTTTATTTTATCTTATATATCTCGCCACCCAGCGGAGGAAGATCCCACCTGCGGCAGTGCCACGCGGGTAGGAGATACCTGCTTGAGGAAACTCCCTTAGGACGGCGTGGGATCTCGTCATCCAGCGGGGGTAAATCACCGCCACCTCCAGCGATACAAATTTACTCCACTTACGGGACCAATGGCCTTACCCGCCAGAATCACTAATCAATTAATCCAGGGCCGGGAGGGGCGACAGTCCATCCTTCCGTAAAGACTTGATCTGGGGACGGGGTCCCACGCCCCCTAACTAAAACATTTTCCCACAATTCGACCGATATAGAAAATCAGCGCACTTAGTGTAACGTTTTCATATGGTGCAGTGAAAGAAAGGATAATCGCTTTTTGACTTCAACGCTACTGATGCTTGTTTGCTCACAAGCGTGTTGTGAATATTCTTCGAAAGAATTTTAAAACGAAGTAATGATTTTTATGATAAAACATTATAAGAATGAAATTAAGGATTAGTACTAATAATAAGGAACACGTGCGGGTTTCACATTATCATTATATATCACTACACCCCATTTATTTTCATTCAATTACAGATTTATTGCTTACGACCAGGAATTTGATGCCTATTATAACGTGGTAATGTAAAAACCTTAATTGGTACCTGGGGAAGATTCCATTTTATGTAATCTTAGAAAGAATGAAACCAGTATAATAAAACACATTTATAAATTTGATCATTGTAAAAATATTTATAAAGCATATGTTACACCTGTGTGAAGAAAAATAACTTTATCGAAAGTTCGTCCTCCAAAATAAAAATATTTCCAGCGTACTCACCTGCATCCCATTTAAAAACTAGAAAAAATAATTATATTATAGTTATACTTAATTCTATTCACTTGAAAGTCCCTTTCTTCCTGCCTAAAATTGAAAGGTCTACTCATAATACTGCCGAACCAATGGCAATATACTTACGTTGTAGTCAAAGAAAGAATTATGTAAGTGTTCTAAAACATCCATATCTGCACATTTCACCACGAATTCTTCGGATTTCATGGCAAAGTTCGCAAGAGATGACACTGCTTTTTGTCTAATGACCTCGTTCTTATCTTGAGAAAGCTGGTTAAGAGTTTTTACCAAAGTTTCTACTTGCCCGGTGGTCAAGTCAACTTTCTTCTTCTTCGATAACTTATAAAGTTGGTCACTCCATGGGATTTTCTTTTTTTCATACCACAATAAATCTGAAAATATTTTTGTACGAACAAGAAAACTATTATAAACGTAATGAATCAATTGCAATTAAATATTATCATTCAATGCATGCATTGATTTTTTCTCGTAATGTTAATTCCATTAAGAGCCATGAACTACATTAATGGACCGACAGTCTCGGCTCCTTTGAAGTAGTGATTACTCAGTTCAGACAACTAATCGTGAGCTGCCAATCTGGGTGACTGAGATTGCTATGGCGGACTCGTCTTAGCAATCTCGATTTGAAGGGTAGCGGTTGTCAATGACGTGTCGGGTGTGTATGTTAGCTTGCGTGTTCTCGCGTGGTGGGGACTCGCAAGCGTCATTCACAGACTTCCAACCCATTTCCTTTCATTTCGTCTTTGCGTCTTTGTGGCCGCTGGCAGGGCCTTGGACAATTTGCACCCGACGTACGAGAACTTCCACCGAACGCATTCCATCCGCGACAACTACTAAAGTCATTCCGTGAGTGCACAATATGTGCTTTTCGTCGGGAAGGGGCGGTGGTCTTCTTCCCCCGCTGGATGGCGGGATCCGACCTGCACGTCTAATTGCGGGATTTCTCCCACCAGTGGAGCACCTCCCCTGCTGGGGAAAGCTCTAAACGCCAGTCTGGAAGACTTCCGATCGGAACCAATGTGTGGTAGTATAGTGGATGTTAGTGTAAGTGTGTGAAGGTAATGCGTGGGGTAGTGCAAGAAAGAGGAAGGAAAGATCGTGCGCGGTCCGTAACCCT
>BLKR01006541.1:0-55286 GCA_011170035.1 Teleogryllus occipitalis
TATCTGTAATTATAAAATTGAAAGAAATATATTTTTATAGCAATTCATTCATTTTATAGCAATTATGAACTGAAATTTAAAAAAAGTTATTTCGTATATTGCCACCCTCCTTCCTTTGCCGAGAAACCTTTCAAAATAAAATTCCTTCATCATGTAATTTACTAATTATTTCGAATATTAAAGTTTAATTTCTGTAAGACGATTTTTTGATTAAAAGTTTTGCTTTCACATGTACCGAATTTATACGCTATGCTTTTCTTTATTCGTGAAAACATTTCTGTTTGTATAATTCAAAATATTCCGTTGACAAAAAGTCCGCAAATTTTCTGCTGCAGGATTGATAATTTTTTCCATGAGTGCATCAAAATGTTTAAGGGGAACAACATAGAATTTCGCAGATTATACTAAAGAAGTGGTCTACACAATATACTAATGCAATCAGCAACAAAGAATACCATGTTTTCTCACAAATAACGCGTCAAAACCTTGTCCTATGCTGTCTCCAATCCCTTTCAGAAATTTTGAGTTATCTTTCTGAGATTATATTCTACAGTTTTTTGGCTTTCTATTATGTTTCGGGAGGTAAATAACTTCCGGGTACCCGACTCTGAAGAACGGATGGCAGGAAACGTCAAACATTTCAAAATGTATGTAAAATTAAATTGTCTATTTGATACCCTGTGCAATTTAATCACCCGGTTGTAAATATCTCTCTTAATATTGTATAGAAATATTAAGATGTTTACTTACACTTAATAACGGCCATGTTTGATTATGTACTACTTTATTTATTTATTTATTTATTTATTTATTTATTTATTTATTGTTTGTTCAACGCCAAAAAAACATAAAACTGTCTTTGGAATTTGTAAGTAATCTGAATTTAGGCAACACATCGGCAACATAAAGGATCATTTGAAATTTTTCTCAGGGAATTAACAACAAATTAAAAATAAAGAATAAAACAAACAATTGAGATCGGGATCATTAACCAGAAACTCATTACAATAGTTATAACCCCCTATTCAATATTTTAGAATTATACAATAACAATGTAACTAGTATTATTATCGTTATTAAATATGCCTAATTGATGTAACCAACAGTTCAACTGAGATTTGTTTAAGATTGAGTATACAACTATTTTCAATATGAAAACAAAACTTAACATGTGAAATTTTCGTACGGTCAAACTAGTTAATTCAACTTTCCACTAACAATTTATTATCTTACTACAATTGGTTAGCCCCTTTCTCACTCAAACTCCATATTCATTCAACTCAACAAATACATCTTCCTTAATTATTTTACTACTTCTCTATATGCGCATAAATAAAATCGAACAGGAACAGCTGTTATTGCGGTGGTAGTGGCTTTTCATAAGTACCCTGAGATTTCCGAGAAGAGAGTGGAGGTGGGGGGGCGAGGGGTACAAGGCGGGGCAGGCGCTTCAGACCCATCCGTGTGATTGGGGGCCACTGCACGCGATGGCGCCACTGAGCGCCGCGCCGCACGCCATTCCTTCGTGGAAAATTTGTTTGCCGAGGAAGGGGATTCCCCTTCAGGGAATTGATTTCAATCGAATCTTTTCATCCATAACTTATGAGAGGAGGCTAATTTCTATGAACGGTTTCCGCTTGATTGATCCAAGGCACAATAAATAATGCAGTAATATGAGGGGGTTCATGAAGCCTACTTCCTGTGGAAATTGAGATGCGATGTGAATTTACCTTTTTGCACGTGAAAGATAAGGAGTGAGAGTAGTGATGTAGTGGAATATTTCGATAGAGTTAAAAATTAAATAATAAAAAATGATCTGCTTCTTTGGAAAGAAATTCATTTCAGTATTTTATTCGGTTTTGATTATAATTATCCATCCGCTCACACGAAGTGGCGAAGTATGCCAATTAAAATGAAAATGTCGTTTGTTTCTAAAAATGAAAAAGTGACTCCCGGAAAGGTAACTTGTATTTTTATCTTTAATGTTACAATTCGCCCTAGAAATAAGAGAGCGAAGGCCACGTAATACTGTCTGACAGGTTGCCAACTTATAAATTCACATCATCTAAATATTCTGTTGAGTCGGAAATAATCAAAATATGGACACTGGAAATAATGATTATGATAATGCAAATAATGATAACGAACTAATATAGTGAACGATTATTTGTATTTAAATTCTTTAAAACGTACGAATATTTGATCATGGAACCTATTTATGGAATGTATTTTAAGAACACATTGAAGACCCTTGAGCCCAACAATCAATCAGTACCAAAAACTCTGATGATCTTTAATACTGCCCTCGTTTATACAGAGGGTTTTAGAATAAATGTTACAAACTTCGATTACGCGGAAAGGGGTCGAAAATGATTCCTCTTTTCCTGTGAACATCATCTAGGAAATTTCATATAACGGAGTTACACATGTGACATTTGCCCCTGAGTGTTAGGCAACACCGTTTACAAATGTGTTTGTCAAGTGCATGCAATCTCCTTGATTGCGTCAAAACTTGACCTTAGTAGGGTGAGTTGAAAGTTGCAATCGGTTTATTGAAAGAATTCAATGTTTCGTCGACTACGGGAACAAATAATTAGTGTGAAGTTATGACATGATTATGACGAGGTGTGAAGCGAAGATAGCAAGTTTTATAAGTCTGATTATGAGATTAAATGCAAAGATTAATGAGTGTATATAAACGCAATGTCAAGCAATTATTTGAAACACAGATCATTTCACAACCCATGTCTGTGATATTAATGTGTGATACATTACGTTTTTAAATTAAGGTGAATAGTAGGATTTCCAGCTATATTTCACTGTATCACATATTTTCAAGTCTTTAGTACATATGGAATTGCGTTTTCTGAAGCCTGTTTAACTCTGTGTTTACCGAGTGATTGTGAAGTTACAGAATTTGTTCACATCCATCTTCCATTAGTCGTAGAGAAATAGCACTGAACGAAATGAAACAATTTTTGGAGGTTGGAAGTCTATTTTTCGTACATCGCATATGTTGTACTTTTCTATTGTAACTTTTCCACAGTTCTTTTTGTGCAGTGTTAACGCAGAGATTCAGCTAGTGTTTTTAATTGTAAATTATACCATTTCCGTTTCTTCTCTGTAACTCCGAATATGTCTCTTCCATGACCTTTTGTTAGGGTATTCTCATTTATTGCCCTTTATTATCCATCCTTCCAATGCAGCAACTTATCGGTCTTCATCTTTTACGATGGGTTTTCCGTTTTTATTTTTTCATGTGATTCCGAATCTTAAAGATTTTCCGATTGCATTAAGCAGTATTTTTCGTAATATTTTCTAAGCTACTGCATGCATGAACTTGAACTCTCGACATTTTCCCTGGGTAGAAAAAAAGAAAGCTAGCATATCGCGTTGTCTTTTAAAAAACAAACAGATTCCACGTGATAGGTATGTGCCAAGTGTCCGCGCGGTGCGGGCTTCGTGATGTGGCAGCAGAGAGGTCGGGCGTGGGAAGGAGGGGAGGGGAGGAAAGCGGAGGCGCGGACCCAATTACAATCGCGTTCATCGCGCGCGAACGCAACTGATTGGCGCATTCCAGTGGGCGCGGCGGTCGCGCACGCCGCACGCCATCGCCCCACCCTCTGCCCTCTGCGCCCCAACCTCCGCTCTCTAACCTTCATTCCGCTTTCCCCGTCCCTCTGCCCTCCGCCCACTGCCCTCAGCACCTCAACCTTCGCTCTCTCTGCCCTCTTCCCGTCCCTTTGCTCTTTCACCCATTCCTCTGCCCTCCGCCCACTGCCCTCTGCGCCCCAACCTCCGCTCTCTAACCCACATCCCTCTTTCCCCCTCCCTCTACCCTCCGCCCACTGCCCTCAGCGCCCCAACCTCCGCTCTCTAACCTTCATCCCGCTTTCCCCGTCCCTCTGCCCTCCACCCACTGCCCTCAACACTCTAACCTCTGCTCTCTCTGCCCTCTCCCCGTCCCTTTGCTCTTTCCCCCTTCCTCTGCCCTCCGCCCACTGCCCTCCGCCCACTGCCCTCAGCACCTCAACCTTCGCTCTCTCTGCCCTCTCCCCGTCCTTTTGGTCTTTCCTCCTCCCTCTGCACTCCGCCCACTACCCTCAGCACCCCAATCTTCGCTCTCTAACCCACATCCCTCTTTCCCCCATCCCTCTGCCCTCTGCTCTCCGCCCACTGCCCTCTGCGCCCCAACCTCCGCTCTCTAACCTTCATCCCTCTTTCCCCCTCCCTCTGCCCTCTGCCCTCCGCCCACTGCCCTCAGGACCCCAACCTCCGCTCCCTCTGCCCTCTCATCATCGCTTTGCTCTTTCACCCATCCCTCTGCCCTCCGTCCACAGCCCTCAGAACTCCAACCTCTACCCTCTCCCCGTTCCCTCTGCCCTCCGCACTCCATTCTGCGTCCTCACATTTCCACGCCCTGTCGCCACCCCAACCTCCCACCCCTGCACCCCACCCCTCCCTTCACACCACCCTTCCATTGCCCTTCACCCCGTGCTTCATCTCACACTTCACCCTGCAATTCACTCTTTTACCACCTCCGCCATCCCCTGCACTCCATCCTCGCCCTCCACCTCCCCTCCACATCCCGCATTGCGCCCCCTGCCCTTGTTCGACTATCGGCTTCCCACCGCGCGCTGCCCTGCCACGAAAAAGGCATCGAGCCCGACGTTTACTCCGTCCAGTGGGGAAGCCGCTTAACACTCTCGCTGGGCCTGTGCATTCTACGGATGCGCAGAGCATCCCTTGTATCAGGTCTCGTGTGTAAATCGGAGACAAATTCAGAGTCGCGAGCACGCATTTGATAGACAGTTCCTTTGCAAACTAATGGGCAAGTACGTTTCCCTGACCTCCTTGATCATAGTCCAGGTGTAGTTTCCGAATTGTTTCGCAGACAGCGCACAACTTATGTTTCATATGTGTATAATATTTATACACATGCCTAGGACAATGAAAGTTTCAGAAAATTAAATTCACAGGACCTGTGTATAATAGTTATACAGCCATAAAACAGCTCTGGCCAGCCACAAGAAAGTGTCAAATTAGATCCACCAGTCAAAGTGTTAACCGCGAAATAGTTAATATTTCAATATTACACGTATAATGCGTTGGATTTTCATGCATGCATATCGATGAAAACATTTACATAAACCAAAGACTCTTATTAGTAGCCAAATACGGATCAAAGTATCAATAGCCAAATACAGAAAATTATGTACCATGTTGATAATTTTAAAATTACTAAATTTTATTTATTTTAAAGATCGATAAGGCGTATTTAAGGCAATTAATATAAGTTTTAATACCCATTTTTAAAGAAACTGACAGAAAATTAGAAGAGTTAATAATTTTAAATATCTTGATACTACGAACGTATTCTAGTTGATGAGTCTTCAAGCTTTTCATCTTCCCTTGAAAATGTACATTGTAGTAATTATGGATAATTAATTCTAATGTCCATCTCTCGTTATGTTGACGTGTGTGTTAATCAGTCTGAAAGAGTGCAAGTAGACGTGGATAAACGTGCTGTAGGGTCAACAGAGGCATATTTCTCACTTTCAAAACTTCACCCCGCTTGACCGAACAATGTATTGATCTTCTCTCGCGTCCATTTGCGTGAAACACATTACTGTAATGCTCTTTAGACGTCATTTGTTGAACAGACACCGAAAACTTAACAAACAAACATTCATACGTTTCTATATTCGGAGGGCATATTTATCTTCAACCAATACATGTGTTAATGTATGGGCATTCAGGTATGTATCAATAAAATTCCACATACAAGAGGGAAAATTTTGTTATATTTACTACCTCTGAACAGTTGTTTGTTAATAATTAAATCTTTTACAACTATCAAACTTGCGTATATATTTTTTTAACTCTCAGTATTTGGTATTTGGGATTATTATTCTCGGTATTTAAGGTATTTGGGTACTACATCATTACAGTCTGACGGCACAAAATTATCTTTAGAAGTAAAAATTTAAACATCAAAGTTATCATTACGCTCGAAGTTCTTTTCGGGGAAGAAATCTCAGGACGTATATCATTAGATTAGAATTTATACAAAGGAAGAGAAGACCTCATAAAATAAGGGAAGTCTATATCCGACATCGATCGGAGTGAATCCTAATGTTCTCTTCTTTGCAAATTATCCATTTTTGTGATACCATTTTACTCGCAAATTTCAGAAACTAGATCCTTAACTATATTCTGTAGATATATTTTATTCTCATATTATCCTTGCAAGTAAGGGAAGAGAAAGGCGGAGAAAGAAACCAAGAAAAGCAAGCAAACAGAGATAGTAATGACTTTGAGTTTACATGGTAATTTATGGGTCTGTAGTTAAAGCGACAATTCAACAGAACTTTGTAACAAAAATATTGAAAACGACTCAATAATTTGTACGTGTAAATTGGTATTGTGTGTAAGTGTATAATGTGTCTTCTGCAGTACTCGTTAGAAGCTAATATTTGCCTGGACTCTTGAAAATTATTGAAGCTTTTAAGTAAAATTCCTGGAATTCAGAAAATGGTTATGGGATGATATCTGCAACGAAGTAAGTCTACAGATCAGAATGATCGAGCACTCTTCTGCTACAACCCAGCTTTCTCTCTCTACGGCCGAGAACAATGTTGCTACGACTAAACAGGCTTTTCCTATGAGCGAGTACTCTTTTTCTACAACCGAGCACGCTGTCGCAACGACCGAGCAAGCTGTCGCAACGACCGAGCACGCTGTCGCAACGACCGAGCATGCTGTCGTAGCGACCGAGCCCGCTATTGCAACAACCGAGCACGCTGTTGTAACGACCGAGCCAGCTGTTGCAACGACCGAGCACGCTGTCTCAACGACCGAGAACGCTATCGCAACGACCGAGCTCGCTGTTGCAACGACCGAGCACGCTGTTGCAATGACCGAGCACGCTGTTGCAACGACCGAGCACGCTGTTCCAACGACCGAGAACGCTGTTGCAACGACCGAGCACGCTGTTGCAACGACCGAGCACGCTGTTGCAACGACCGAGCACGCTGTTGCAACGACCGATCTAGCTGTTGCAACGACCGAACTAGCTGTTGCAACGACCGAGCTAGCTGTTACAACGACCAAGCACGTTGTTGCAACGACCGAGCACGCTGTCTCAACGACCGAGCACGCTGTCACAACGACCGAGCACGCTGTCGCAACGATCGAGAACGCTGCCGAAACGACCGAGCACGCTGTTGCAACGACCGAACGCACTGTTGCCGAGACAGCTCGCTTTCGGCGCGACCGGCACTGAGGTTCGCGACGTCAACGCGGGCCAGTGCAGGGCGGAGCCAGCCGTGCACAGCGACGCAGGCAGTGCGAGAGTGGCCCGGGGGCGGGGCGGGGCGCGAAGATAATTCTAAGTTCACCGCCCTAACGACGTTACGCGCGCGGCACCTCAATCCCGCCGGTGGAGCTCGAATCGAGTTACGAGGGCCTGCGGCAGTTAACGAGTTATTCCGGACAATGAGTTTTATTGCATCGACACCTCCGCCCTCGGCGCGAGCGGAACAGGGGTGGGCGGGGCGGGGGGGGCGGGGCGGGTGCAGCCAGCCGCTGAACTTCAACCCCGCGCGTTAGCCTAGTTACGCGCAGCCCCGAGGTCAGCGCGGCAGCGGGCTCTATCGACGCCCTAGGACGCGCCGCGCGGCGCAGCCATGTTGGGGACGCGCCGGAGAGGGGAAAACGCTTGTTTGCCAGCGAGAGGATGCGTCATTAGATAATGCACGCTACACAGATAGCGCCGAAATTACTCACAGGAAACAAATCGAAGTGCGGTTGGATGCAAATGTGTGCGATGTCATTGTAGATGTATAGCGTGTTATTACACCCCACCCCCGCCAAGTGATTTGCAGCAATAAAATGGTTTTGAGTTCGGATATTTTCGCCAGACCTTTGCAAAATTGAGAAAATTCTGCTTGAGGTGATCGTCTAGGTGAGGTAAAGGTTATTTCATTTATCCTGGTAACAAACAATATTTTTACCTTATCTACAGAAAATGTTTTAAATATTTTTTATTAATTTATGATACCTCTAAAGTACATTTTTTAAATGTGGGTCTGAATGCCGAAGAATGAGATGTGCTCTGGATTTTCTAACATCGTTTTCCAAGAATAAGTATATAATGAATTTCAAAGGATGAGGTATAAAACCGCGTTTTATTACCAATATTGCATAGAATGTATTTGAATAAATATAATGTGGAATTTCCATTGTTTTAAAAAATTACAAAGAATTAGATTTTTAATATTTCTGCAGATTTATTTGCGTTACAGCTCTATACTTAGATTTGTATACGGAAATATTTTCATTATTTTCCTCTAATACTTTATTTTATCTTCAAAATCAAGATACTAAAAAATCAAACAGCAAATATAAAGAGTAACTATTACAATGGAGTCGACAAAATGTATCTCCAGATAAATTCGCAAAGAGCAATATTACTGTCTTGGGTTACGGATAAGAATCATGACTGTTAACGGTGGACCCGACTCATTTCTATGTTCATATCATCTTAAGAACACGCCTTTTAACAATTTCTTTACAAGCCGTTTAACAATTTATTTACAACAATCCTTTTAACAATTTTCATTATAATCAAAAGCTTCAAAAACCTGCTAATTTGAATAGAATTAATTTTCCTAGCGCATTGAAATGATGCAATAATTTAAATCTTTAAAATGTATTTCATCCCTTTGTTCATTTGTTGTAACTTGTTGAAAGTAACGTTTTGGAAACGTTTTATAAAATTATTAGCACGTATTATTAGGACGTACTTGCTATTTCATCTCGCAACTTCTTGTATTATTGTACTTATTGTTGTGTACGTAGTATAAAGAATCTAATGCTGCAAAACAATTCATGCCGAGTTTTTTTATGGAAATACATGTTACGGAGTTCCTACTAGCAAAATAGTTTATTTTTTCATTCCTATAATAATACTAGCGTCTAAATCGTCCGCAGGCTTTTCACCAAAATTATTTGGCCTCTCGGCCCTGGAAGCCTGGAATAATTAATAATTTGAGATTTGTAATTAAATTGGAATAATACGAATAATGACTAGTTTCCTAGAACAGACTGAGAGTGACCCTCTTACCTCAAATGGGGAATCGGAAGGTGGACTGTACAATCATTTATTCACATATTTTTTCTTCCCTCCATTCCATTTGACCATATATGCTATCTGCATTTGCAAAATACACACATTATAATGTTTTCGAAGATTGACGATGAAGAATAAAGAATGACGACAGATCAGAAACACGCAAATTATTCGATTACTTCAGAAGCAGTACATAACCATTACCAATATCCTAAGAAAGTATATTTTGTAACAATACTAGTTTTATTGTAAATTTTGACAAATATCTATATCAAACTCACGTAATTTTCATAGAAAAATACAAGTGATCTATACAGTTGCTTAAGAATTATAAACTTTACCAATGTAGCTCGTTTTGCCAATCTTCAAGGAAATGTTTATTTATAGTACTAGCTGCCACCTGCTTTAAAGGTAAACAGTTTTTCCTATTCTCTACACTAAATATTAATTAACCGTGCATGTATCATTAATGTTAAGGTTCCAATATTTTTCCACAAGATATTCGTGTACAGTGAACACATAACACTGGAATACATTTCATGTATTTCCAAATATGTTAGTCTTATTTAAAATGACACCCATCAAATCATATTTTCTTATAGAAAAATTTTCTACAAAAATTTTCTGCTGAAATTTTTCGTTTTCGATAAAACTTCGTTGATCTACAATCGTTTGTCGTTTGTTATAGTTGCCTGCTTCAGTTACAAATTGCGCTACATACCCGTGATGTGTTAAAAGTTTGTGTGGGAGCAACGCACTCTGGGGAATGCCACGGTGCCGTGCTGGCCAGCTGTACGCGCGTTGATTGATTGATTGATTTTTTCGTGTTTCCGGGCGCGTCAACTGCTTCGATCATTAGTTCCGTGAGTGTAGTGCATGTTTTTTTCTCGGGAGATGGCGGTGATCTTCCCCCGCTGGATGGCGAGATCCGGCACCGACCTACCGTCGGCTAGTGGGGTATCCCCCTAACCAGGACTCTCCCGCCAGCCGGGACAAGCTCTACACTCCCGACCGGTCTTCCGGAATATGTGGTAGTGTAGTGCATGTTAGTGTAAGTGTGTGTGTGAAAGGGGAGAGGATAGGACAAGGAAGAGGAAGGACAGATCGCGCGTTGTCCGTGGCCCGTTTGTTAGGGTACTGCTCCGGCATTCGCCTGGTGTTCATCGGAGAAACCACGGAAAACTACCGATCAGAGCAGCCGGCCGCTAGAATTCTCCTGCAGACAGCGACTGAATTCGACCTAGCTGAAAAGCCAGTGTCGAAAATCCTGCCGCCGTGGGGAGTGGGAACCTGGGACCTCCCGGTCAGAGGCGCTGCAGTGACATCAGTTGATGCCCTGAGCCACCGCTCCCGGTGCACGCGTGCGGCCGTGACGCTGACGCCAGGCTGCCGGGAGGCACGGGTGCGGGGGCAGCCGGTGCGAAGGCGAGTGGGCGGCGTCCGGTGGCTTCGCCCTGGGCGACCGGGCGCGCAACACCCATATCTCAACGAGGCTTGGCCCCGGGCGGGCGGGCTGGGGCCTGGCAGCCCCCGGCTCCACCTCCCCTCTTCTGCGACGCGTCTAACAGTATCACTCCGCGAGGCCCGGGCTAATGCACTTAGGGGGCGGGCCGGGCTGTTCGCCGTTTCCGCTACAGTTTCTCGCGTGGCTGATGCCGTCCCTGTCACCGCAGGCGGTGCGGCGAAGCGCGTTGCCATTACCTCTGCTTCAGGACAGTTTACCATTGCGTCCACCAATTTAGCCACGCTCACGTCCACGCAATAGTTTTCTTATTCTGGTAATTTCGTTCAAAATCTGGACACGGTGATGAAATACGTACTGAACGTTTTGTGACGTGAGATATTATTTCCAAGCGGAACTCCAGTTTTGCGTACTTTACAACCTGCTTTCTCCTTCTTATTGTTTGTATCTCAGGTTTTCATTCATTCATTTTATCAAATTCTCCTACCTTACGTCCAGTTTGTAGATACATCCGAAATGTCGCGTGTTACTCTCCTGCAAACACGTAGTTTTGTCTTTAATTGCAAACCATTTTCACACTCACAATCTTACCTTCGCTGTCGACGTGGTCTCTATCGACATCTTCCCCATCCCTGTCAGTCTGTATCTTAAACTGTATCCGAGAACTCGTCTCTTCCCCTAAAACGTAGACGTTCTTGCCCCTCAACCACTACTGCCACAATACGCTGTCACCTTGGGCTCCTCTACCTCGTTCTCCAGCGACTCCACCGGCAACCACACGCCACACACCGCCAACTCTGGCGCTACCGCCCTGTCTCTTCCTATCTCCACCGCGCCCCCGCCCGCTCCGCCGCCGACTTCGCCAGGGCTCCCAACTTCGTCATTTGCTTGAGCTCTTCCCTCTCACAAAGACGCGGCGCGCCACGGCAATGGTTTCTCACTTGCCGCTCCCCGCTCGACAAGAAAACTATTATGTTTTAGCAAGTTAGGCAGGGTTATCAACATGAGTTAGTCGGTCTGCTGATGCGCGGCGGCGACAGGGGGAGCGTCGCTGTGCAGCATCGGAAGAGAAAGCGCAGAAATGGGAAGCCCAGGGAGGGATATACCATGGAATGAAAGAGCGAGGAGGAGAAAACAGCAGAGAAAGATGGGAAAGAACAAAGGGAAATCGCAAGATGAAACCGGACGAGGGACTGCCAGAGAAAGTTGAGCGCGAGAAGTAACAGGAAAGGAGAAACAGAACGAGGAGGAATGGGGTGGGAAGGAATAGGGGTGGGAGGAACAGGGAGAGGGCAAACAGGGCGAGAAGAAACTTGGAAGAGAGAATCACGGAGACGAGGAATATGGCTGAAAGGAATAGGGCGAGGAGGATCATGCCGGAGAGATACATAGTGAAGAGGAACGGAGGAACGCACAGGGTGGGGTGACAAGGAGCATGAAGTGTCACGGTAGGGAAAGATAGGTAGGGGATACCAAGACAGAGAAAAGGACAGGGAAGAACAGGCAGGGAGAGTGAGTTGGAGTAAACGGGGGAAGGGACGGACACCAGGGGGAGTGAGTTGGAGTGAACGGCGGAGGGGACGGACACCCAGGGGGAGTGAGTTGGAGTGAATGGGGAGGGGACGGACACCCAGGGGGAGTGGCTTAGAGTGAACGGGGGAGGGGACGGACACCCAGGGGGAGTGAGTTGGAGTGAACGGGGAGGGGACGGACACCCAGGGGGAGGAGTTGGAGTGAACGGGGGGAGGGGACGGGTGGTGAACGGGGGAGGGGACGGACACCCAGGGGGAGTGAGTTGGAGTGAACGGGGAGGCGACCGACACCCAGGGGGAGAGTGAACGGGGGGGACGGACACCCAGGGGAGTGAGGGAGTGAACGGGGAGGGGACGGACACCCATGGGGAGTGAATTAGAGTGAACGGGGGAGGGGACGGACACCCAGGGGGAGTGAGTTGGAGTGAACGGGGAGGGTCGGACATCCAGGGGAGTGAGTTGGAGTGAACGGGGAGGGACGGACACCCATGGTGAGTGAATTAGAGTGAACGGGGAGGGACGGACACCCAGGGGAGTGAGTTGGAGTGAACGGGGGAGGGGACGGACACCCAGGGGGAGTGAGTTGGAGTGAACGGGGGAGGGGACGGACACCCAGGGGGAGTGAGTTGGAGTGAACGGGGGAGGGGACGGACACCCAGGGGGAGTGGCTTAGAGTGAACGGGGGAGGGGACGGACACCCAGGGGGAGTGGCTTAGAGTGAACGGGGGAGGGGACGGACACCCAGGGGGAATGAGTTGGAGTGAACGGGGGAGGGAACAGACACCCAGAGGGAGTGAGTTTGAGTGAACGGGGAAGGGGACGGACAGCCAGGGGGAGTGGCTTGGAGTGTACGGGGGAAGAGAGGCACAGGCGGGCATAATGAGGAGGATGGAAGAGGGATGGCGCGAGGAGGCCCAGGCGCCTTCGATTAGTACGCGGAGGCGCCGCTGGGAAGAGGGCAGCGCGCGTGCGGCGACGAGGGGAGAGTGCGGGGGCGATTGGGCCGAGGGCGCCTCCGGGAGAGAAGCGCTTAATTCAATTGACGTCCGACGGTGCAACTCCGCACGATATGGAAAACGGGGTAAAAAGGTCTCGCTTGCGAAAGATGTTTTTCATAAGGGAGTTTACAGCGGTTAATTCTTACATTTAGACCTATAATTCAAAATATAAATTTTCTAATATATAGCTTTCATAATTGTACTTTCTCATAACACATTTTTGAATGGAAAAAATCTTCAACTGGGAGTCTCTTCCATCTTTTAAGGGCTGCCGTTTGACATTTTATTTCAAATACATCAAGTAAAAGAGTTTGAAATGGAAAAATTAGTTTGAGTAAGGAATTGTTTAGAAATCTTCAAGAACGTTCCATTTAGCTAAAAAGTAATAAAGAAAACGTTTCATTTCATTACAATTTTATACCGAATCCTGCGAAAAAATAAATATGAACACCATTTTCAAGTTGTTTCGCACAGTCAACATTAGAATTAGAACTCTAAAATGTCTAACACGATGCAGCATCAAATAAAAATGAATGATCTGCGAAAAAAATAATTTTCAATTCTACGAAAAAATACCTGACAGAATGTAATTAACATGGAAAAAATATTAATATACTGACCACGCTTCATACATTTTGACTAAGATTGTACACTTGAAGTGTGAATAATTATAGTTACTAAGATATTCGTTTTAATAATGTCAGAAATTCATTTGCTTTTGTTCTAAGTTACAGAACAAAATTCTTTTGTATTTTGATGACAAATTACAGTTGTCAGTTAAAAATAAATACAAATTCAAATAGTATATTGACGAATGGTATATCTTTACACGAGTTCCTGACTCACGTTCTTCTTAAAACAACCCACAGAGTGCTTTTAAAGAATGCAGTTTAAGAATGTAATGGATTCAGGAAGCGTTTGTCACTCATTCACCGAATAGTATACTGAAAATGAACAACAAGGTACCAAAACATCTATTCTAATCTCTCCAAAGACATGCCATCCGATGTTAGGATATTAAGCGGTGAGCCGAACGGTCCCCTTGACGAAGAACGAAAGCACGATATCGTCTCCGCTCCGGCGTGCGTAGCCTTCTTCATCCCTCATTCCCCGTCGTCCCTCCTCGGTCTCCCTCGTCGCTCCCATCATCCCCCGCGCCCGTCCCGCCTCGCCGCGAGCGCAGGCTCTTGAGGGCCTCTCGGCTTCGATTGCGTTTCGACGGATCGTAAATAAACGAGAAGCGGCTCCTCCGGGGATTCCCCGTCGGCCGCGGAGGCGGATGACAGCGCCCCCTGGAACTGATAAATTCGGCTGCCCGCCCGCCCGCCTTCGCGGGAGCGACGGCCCGGCTCCGCCCCGCGGCCGACGGCGCGAGGCACCGCGCTGCGTTGCACAACAAATGGGCGAGAAGCGAGAGACAAATGACGGCCAAGTTAAAAATGCACGTTAGAATGGTAATTTTTGGCGAGTTTTCACGGGGGGGGGGGTTGTGGAGCACATGGGAAAGATGTACGGTACTCATACGTTTCATTGTATTATAGAATAAGCGCAATAACGCAAGAAGATGGAGACGACTGTAAAAACGAATGTGTATTGAATTGTGACGGAATACTGTAAACCACTGTGTATAATATCCTCTTGGCTGTGCAAGAGACACCGCGTCCTAGGAACAGGGACCAACGCTTCGACCGTCTTGCTGCGACCTTCCTCAGGGCTAAATGCCTCGTGGTGAAGTGTGAAAAGTCGCCGCATGTCGGCTGAAACGTTCGCATCTGTGTCTAGGATGCGGCGTCTCCCAGACAGAGATTCTAAATTGCAGATACTGACTCCTGACGTGGATGCCTACTCTTTCAGTTTACTGTGAACAATATTAACAAGTTAAAAAAAGACAATATATTTTTCTGCGAGAAACGATAACTTTAAGAGGGATATTTAGTTATTTTCTTACGTACCCAAAATAACAATAACGAAGAAAATCTCTTTATCTAAAAATTGTGATTATTATAATGTTTCACTTTTGGCAAAAAAAAGTGAGTTTTGATTAAATTTAAGATTCATACGACTTTTGTAGACTGTAGAGTTTATTCCTCTCTTAGACCTACACCACAAATAAAATGAAGAGAGTTATGTCCAAAGTAGAGCAAACACAGAGCGGTTTAAGCATAAAAAGTAAAGAAACCGCCGGAAAACCGCTGGACAAACAAACAACAGCTACTTCCTTTTTGCAATTGGTACTGGTTAAACAAACGCGAGGACCGGCGCTGTGGCGGCGGAGTCTGCGAGCTGGTAACGCCGGGGAAGCGGGCGGGGCGGGGCGGGGCGGGGCGGGGCGGGGCGGGGCGGGGCGGGGCGGGGCGGGGCGGGGCGGGGCGGGGCGGGGCGAGTGGGGCGGGGCGGGGCGAGTGGGGCGGGGCAGGGAGGGGGGCGGGGCGGGCCCTGGCCGTCGCTGGGATTACTCTCCTTTCCGCGAGCGGCAATTACTTTAGAGGCGAGCGCGAGAGAGCGCGGCGGGCGGGGCCCCGGTGAGAGGGGCAGAGGGGGGGTCGCGCCCGCTGCACAAACACGCCGCACCGGTGAGGCGGCCCCGTCCAGCCACCGCCATCGCCACAGGAGTGCGGACGCCTTTGCACAGTGCCCGCTAGAGCAAATCCACACAAGGAAAACGTTGACTTCCTGCAGGGGCTAGTAGACATTGTCTGACCTTTTGATCACCAAAGAATTTCCAATGGCGAAACATTGTTGTTGTTTTTTGGCACATGATGTACTTATACCGTATTTTATTCAGTTCACAATTATGATTACTTAAAAGGATTTTCAACAGCATATAGTACCCTTTTCAATTTCTTCAATAATTCTCGTAGTTACATTATCATGCAATTCACTCATTTTGTTTAACTTCATTCCTTATTTTATCTTTTCAATGAAGATTACAGAACGCTTTAGCTACTTTTTAATATAACATTTTTACTTCAAGACATCAATCATTCCTCCCTCAATAAAGAAAATGCTTGTGGGTTCAGTTAAATAGCAATGTAAAATTTTCTGGATATATCACAATTGTAAATATCATTCTAATAACTAAATGTGTAAAAATATTATGTTGATCCTATGTTATTTATTCGGAATGTGTGAAAAAAAGTTATTATAAAGTATGAATCAATTCTTAAGTGCTTTTTGGGGGAAGATTTGCATCGTTTCTCATCAATCACTTCTACAAAATATACTTCAGTGGGAGCAGAAAAAAGATACGTTTATGGTTAAATTACTTACCACATTAAAAACGTATGTAAGATTCTTCTGATTTCATTGTTATTGTTTGTTCAGTAATGGAGAGAAAAATAAGCTTTTACTGGTGTACATTACAATTGCTGCTGTTTTTTTTAGAAAAGTTTGGAAACTTCACCAAGAATTACTTGCATACTTTGTTAACTTTCTTCCTTATAATTTTTTTATCCCAAAAATTTAAGTATTTATGAAAAACTGTTCTTTATTCACATTACTGACTAAACTATCATTATTGAGATTTTAATGTAAATGTGTTGTTGAACAAATATTAGATAAGAATTGCTCATAATTATTTTCAGCAATTTTACTTCATATTTTAAATTTTTTCGTATTTATTTTAGTTAATTGAAACCTTGAGGGGTGGCATAAGTACTGATATATGAAAATATTTGTACACGAAACAAAAGAGAGTACATAATCTTCCACATTTTCCACACATCAGTTATTCAACATTATTTTCTGATCTCGCTGAATACTACATTTATTTACAAGTTTTGCCAATAGATATATCCGTTCATTGTTTCTTAATCATCGATAGCTGCATTCTTCGAAATAAAGATGTTGATGCTTTTCGCCATCAATTCCATGTAGCGTGTTTCGTATGTTGCTCACGTGCCATCGCTGCCGTTGCCACCACAACGCTGCACGACCTGCGCTGCCACCCCGGAGTTTACTCTGTGACCGCGACGAGAGGCCACCTTCCGGGAACCGCACGCTGTCCGCGACCGGCCAGAGACATTTCTCTCTCTCGAATAAAATCAAAATTTCCAAGAGACTGGTTTCGTCCCCCATAAATAAATATTGTGTGAATAGATCAAAATTATAATTACATATTTCAAAAAACCCAAATATAATTTTTTATTATCTGTCCTTAAAATGTGTATTAAAACTGAATTTCTTAGTTATCCGACAGGAACTCACAGTTAGGTTATAACCAAATGTTAAGGATCTGGTAAAAATTAACTCCTCTGAAAAAATGTATTGTTGAACAGATAGAAATAAATTTTAAAAAAATAAAGAAATTTCTCTCGCCATTCCTCGTGCAGACGCTGGGAGAAAAGGTTGCATTATTAGCCGGCCTCGGAACACCGAAAATATGTCCACCAGTCGCAGCTCTGCTCGTATCACTTAAAACGCGATTTTTGCGACGAAACACACTCTCTGAATCGCCACTTCCAATTATTAGTTGATAAATGTGATCTTTTTACTTTCTCGTATACATTCGTAGGATAGAGAATGTTATGTAACGCTGCAGCGATAAACGGAGATTGAGAGAATAATACTTACGTCCCTGATAACGAAAAATTGGATAATTTTTTTTCTTTCTTCCCGTTCGACTTGCGTCTTTCGGGAATTTTGACGGGTACAATGTTACATGTAATGAATTTACATGGCTATCCTCAGGGATATACGGGTTTCGGTATAACCCTTTATTATTTTTAAACTTTCATATTTAAATAAATTGACTAAGGGAAGTTTTTCTTTTGTTGTTTAGAAGTGGAGAGAGGGTATTTGTGGGAACAGGGGGCAAATGACTTAATGCATGAAGGTGGGCGCGTGTACACATGCTATATTATTTTACGATCGTTCAAAAAGTGCCAGAAAGATTTTTTAGTTTTTATTCCATTTGCATTAAAGTTAAGTAGCTTTAGTTTATTTGGGTTCATTATAGTAATTTGGAAGAACATTTAGAATATGATTTTGGAATGGATAAAGCTTGTTCTTGTGTGTAGTAGTAATTCGATTACACGTTGTGAAGTCAAAATCCCCGTTTTGTGGGCTATTGATACCGAAAAGTTGGATGTCGGCAAAATGTCTGTCGGGTTGTCTGTCCATCTCTCTGAACAACGCCAGCGCCTAACAATAAGTAAGATTTTCACCAAAATTTATATTCCTCAATCGATCTGGCTGATGCTACGACCCCTTGAATTTGAAACCGAATTTTTGTATTTCTTTGCATGGGGTCTCAACGAAATTTTCCATTTATTGTCAAAAATCGATCCAAAAAGTTTAATTAAACTTTGTTCACCGATAACGTAAAGGACGCCTACACCAATGACACAGGTCTCAGATTCGTTGAAATATCTGAATTTTCGAAAATTACTAAAGTTCACACTTTTTTCGCCGTCTTCCTACAACCATTGTATTGAACACGATATTTTTCTTCTGAAAAAATCTATTTTTCAAAATCAGATCTTTAAATAAGGACATATACTTTTTTTAAAAATGAATAGTTTCTTAGTAATCTTGCATGAAATAAATGCAATTTTATAAACAAGATTTTCTCAAAAACGGCTCCAATTTTCGTCTTTAAACTTTTTTAAAATTATACAAATGTAACCTTTTATTTTTGGCTCTCGTCGTTAATACGTATACTAGGAACATTTTTTATACATTCTCAAATTGATGAATACTTCAAATTATTTCTTATAACGTTATTTGAAAACTCAAAACTTTTCTGTGAAAATGAGTTCAAAATTGCTCATTTTCAGAAGGGCTCAAACGACATTTTCTCAAGAACCACTACATATTTTTCAATAAAAATTTGTAAACAGGACTAAGTTTTCTTCTTCTCCAATATTTGTAGAGACATGTTTCTCCACTATAAGAGAAACGAAAAATTGAGAAAATATGAAAAAATGTCATTTGGGGTCCAATAGATAGCAACTTAAAGGAGGGTATGGCAATACCGAAAATCTAGTCTTTACTAAAGTCATTAGCAAAATAATTAATACAAGAAACTTTGTGCCATTCGGAAGCAACACTAGTTTAAATTTTTCAGTTCGTTGTATTTTTTTTAAATTTCTTATAACAAACATGTCTTGATAGCTCAATTTCTGAAAGATTTGCAAATATAATTTCTGAACATAACTCATTTTGTACTGAGAAAAATGTGTCTAAATTTTCTATTACTTTTAAAAGGCAGTTTTTCTATCATTTTCCTTTATAGTATAAACATAATGTTGAGTGTTGATAAAAAAAAATTAAAACAAGAAAGACTATTGTGTTGCTGTTTTTAGCATAGTGGCCAACAAATATTTTATCGTGTTGAACATCTATGAGTCATCGAAAACATCATTTTATCTCAAAAATGCTTTCACCGCGAATTTCATTTTTATTTGCCTGTTTTTTACATTTTCCTGAACATTTGCAAGTAATTTTTGTTTATTTTACATCATACGCGCCCAAATCGCACGGGCCATTTACATTTCAATCATACATATCGTACAGTTTATGTTAAACCTCAGAGGATTTTCGTTCACAGAATAGCGTCAAAACAAAAGCGCGATCGTGTAGTCGCTTATTGTTTTCTGTCACATTGTCAATAAAGGATTAGTAAATTATCTTCTAAATTGTAGAGTTACAGTAGAATACTTCGACTTGATGCGTATATATATTAACGTAAACAATGCAATTACGTTATCAAAAACATTGGGAGTATAGCATTCGACATTTGCAGCAGCGAGCAGTGAATGTGACATTCATGGGAGAGCCCCCAGGCGACGGGTCGTCATTGAGCTGCGGCTCAGAGCGTTTCATGTCAGCGTCGCGCAGCTTATAAGTGGCGCTCTGCGGGCTTCCCCCGCGTGGTCGCCGGGCGGCGTCGATAAGACGAGTCCTCAACGGAGGCAAATCCTCCTCGACGAAGAGCGCGACGGAGGCTGCGGTCGGCGCTCGGCTCAGGGGCAGCTAAGCGGCCGTGGCGCTCCCCACCATCCCCCCTCCCCCACGACTTCCCCTGCCCCCGCCCCCTTCCCCCGCCCCCTTCACCCGCCCCCTTCCCCTGCCCCTTCCACCGCCACCTTCCCCCGCCCCCTTCCCCCCTCCCCCGCCCCCTTCCCCTGCCCCCTTCCCCCATCCCCTTCGCCCACCCGGGAAGCCTCGTCGCCTTCACGGCGTTGGCATTCGCACCCCCTGCCCACGATCCCCTCACAGCCCCTGTCACGGGCGTGCAGCGAGCCCCCGCGCGCACGTCACCTCCAGACGCGTGTCCTCACGGGCCTTCGCCGCCTCGGGACCGCTCGCTTTCCGGTGTAGTGCGTCCGTGTCCTGGGCTGGTGTTTCGCACGCCCCGACCGCCCACGCACGGCGCCGCTCGCCGCTCGGCTCTTTCCACTCCGCCTCACCGGCCACGGCGCGGGCCGCGTGGCGTCGCGAGCGCGCAGGTAGGCAGGGTATCTGCTTCGCCCAGGCGGCAACAAGTGGCGGGCTGCGCGATAAGGAGTCCTCCGCGGCGGCGGCCATTGTGGGAGGCGCCGTGAATGGGGACACGTGCGGCGCGCGCGCCTCGCGTCGGCGGGCAGGCGCGTCAACTGACGGATGCCGCCGCCGCCGCCGCCCGCGGCTGACAGCGGGTGAGGGGGCGGGGCGGGGGCGGGGGTGAGGCGCTCGGAGTCGCCGCGCGGGCTGATAAGCGTGCACACAAGGCGCGCGCGGCGGGCGACACCGCTGGGGCGGCGACGCCGAGACAAAGGGCCCGGGGGGCGGGGCGGGGCGGGCGGAGGCTGGAGCGAGCGCCGGGAAGGCGGCGGCGGCGGCGGCGGCGTTCGAGTGAGGCGAAAGAGAGGAGGCAAGGCAGCGAGAGAGCGGCGTGGGTGGGGGGCGGGGTGAACGGGCGTCCGCGCGCGCTGGAGCGGAGCAGCGGGGCGCGAGGCGCGAGGCGCGCGCCGCCTGGCGACGCCAGGGCGCGCCCTTACGGCCCCGTTGTTCGCGCCGAACACAGCCGCCCGCCCATACGCCAATTCCATATAAAGGCTTCCACCCACCCACCTCTGCCGCTCCCGTTACGCGAATTTAATACATGACTGCATCTTGCTCCCGTTGCTTTATTACCGTCTTACTCATTGGATTAATAAAATAAACATTCCCATTCAATGCTACACCATTTAAACAAATATCGGTGTAAACGTTATTTCTACGAAATTAAATATTGCTCATGATAACATCAGAACCGTATCAGAACAAATGAGTTCACAGAAAGAGAAGTACTTCATCCTAAGCTCTAGAAATACCGTTGTGACATCCGTAACTGACTTACTGAAACTGTTAATGATGCGTTAATAATAGTGCGCATTCATTGTTACGATTCTAACAACTTCATCCAACATTCTATGACTTTTCTATGAAATATGATGCGAGAGGGAAACGAAAGAATGTTTTTGAAGATATTTTCTCTAAACGAAGATTGGCCGGTAGTGTAAGGTTGGTAAGAAACCGTCTAAAAGAGGCTTCAGTGCAATACTGCAACAAATAAATGAATGTGCGTCTGAAATGACAATCAAATTTCGATAAGGCAGGTTCATAAGTATACAATATATTTATCAAGAAGTGTTGATAACTGAAAATGAATTTTATCTTTCGAATTAGTGTCTTGTTAATCTTAAATAACGAAATATCTGACTGAATAAATTTTACTCTAAACAGCTATATGGGAGGTCTTAAACATTTCTATTTACATTATTAATATTTTCTTTTGAGTCCCATTCAAATTATTTTCGAGTTCGCCCTTGAAATTATTATGATAATTATTCTACAATAAGGAGCTTCAGTGGTGTAACAGTTCGCGTATTGGGCTGTTGGCGATTTTCACGTCCGATCATCCGTGGACTATAAAGGTGAAAAATTCCTTCTTACACCTTTCTTCGAAAGGTAATACAGCCAACTGTTCCACTGTAAACTTTATGTAAAAAAATCATCAAGCCTAAACGAAGCCTCTGAATTACGATCGTCTGATCGCCTATTTCTTCACCCCACTGATGCGTCCTTTCGCGGCTAGATAGCAAAACGTATAGCTGTGCCCCGCCACATAAAATTAAGTCTCATTGAATTGAATTAAAATTCATATAAATAACCCTTGTCTCCATACTCAAAAATCTCCTTTTCACGGAAATCTATCACAACAGTAACTTTTCAGATGGAAAACGCCATCAAAAGCTTTAGAACATATTGCAGTTGCACCTTCAGATTGTAAAACTAGCAGGATTGCCGTTAACTACCTCAGCTAAATATCTCTATTGTTACCAAAACGTACAATAACCTTCCCCGTAATGAAGTGAATGTGTGGGTGTGCAGGGGCCCAGAGTTCGTTTGCATTGCGAATCCGAGCGCGCGCAGAGCTTTCCCTTTACGGGCCGCTGTCCGATTTCGTTGGGGAACTTGGGTCGCGAGGCGCCCGCCGCGGATAACCCCGTTAGTCCGCAGCTAAGCCGAACGCCGCGCTGCTCTCTCCACGCGCCCCGCCCACTTCGCTCCAGCGCCACGCCCCCCTCCCCCGTCCCACCCCCGGCTCCCCGCGCCGCCACCTCACAGGCATGCCCCGCCCCCATCAACTCCGCAGTGCTCCGATATCCCGTTTCAATCCCGCAACTCCACCACTCCCGCGCCATCCTCGCCGCCATCTCGCCATAATCACTACCACAACCACTACCATTTCGCACTTGTACCATCCCATGCACTGTAATTGCATCACTCCTAAACTCCTTTCTACCCCGGAACCCAAACAACCATTTCCATTCCTTCCTTACTACCTTCCAACATGTCCCACCCACTACCATCCACCATGCACCCACACACCAAACACTACGTCTTTACATATTCCTGAGTAACTTTTCTCTCCCCCACCAACCAGCAACACCAAATACCATATCCGCATCAACCATCGTGCTTCTCCTGCATTTCACTACCATCCTCGCTTTCGTCATCAGTGTGCCAACGCCCTGCCAGTCGTTCCCGTACTTCCCCTAACCACTTCCCCCTCCCCCGATCCCTCACACGCCTCCTTCAATCCATTTTCAGGCCCCCTCTTTCTCCTCATCCTCCCTCTCCCCTCCCCCTCCCCGTCCCCATCGCAACCTCCACCTCTTCCTCCAACGCCGCGCTCCTCTCCCCCTCCTCGCCCCCTCCGCGGCGCAGTCCCTTTCTTCCCGCTTCCACGCCGTCCGCCCTGCGCTTCCGTCCTTCGCTTCTCTCTGCATCTCTTTTTCCTCGCCCCCCCTCGCCCCCCCCAGGCGCGCGAGAGCCGGGACGGAGCGCCCGGGCGCGGCGCAAAGCCACTTATCCGCCGGTGAACCAGAGCGCGCCCTTGTCGACAAACTCCCGCCGCAGGATTGTGCGCAGTGCATCCAATGCTGTTGACCTCCGCCGCGGCGCGGTGCGGTGCGGTGGCGTTTTATGAAAATTTAACTACTACCAAATGACGTGGACTTATTCTTACTTTTTAGACTATATTTCTCAGGTTACAATGCTTGAGTGTGAATTATTATGTGAGTTGATGTCTTGTTCACGTTTGGAAGAGATGATCTGCAATATCTCACTGAGAAAATGAAGGATGGTAAGGGATTATTTATATAAATACTAATAATTTCACTCTTATTTATATTTTTATGTAACTAAAATTATATTGTGTAATTTATTATATCGAAATAATCACGTCCCAATCTCACCAGTAGATTCGAAATGTACATTTATGAGTATGTCTCAGAACTAAAACTCGGCGGCTAAACATTAAGATTTCATGTTTTATTTTCTGTATTCTTTTATTTTGTGGAAAAGGATGTTTGCTAATAATGTTGCGGAGAAACATTTTAAATTTATTATACGTTTTTCGTTTTTCTTTTTTTATTATTAAATGTTCAGTAATAGTGAATATGATGCTAAAATCTTTTGTAGAATTGTATCTCTCCAAAAATAAAACCGGTTGACGTTTGTGCCGTCCACGCTTTCTATAGCTTATGTATGAAAAACATTTCATCCGACCACATCGTATCACACACGAGTCAGCAAATAGAATTTACGACAATATTACACAGTAGAGCTGGAAATGTGAAAGTGCACGCGCAAGAAAGAGATGAATAAGGCCCCCGGATGACTGGCTGGCTTCTGCACTAGTACTTTTCCGAAACAGGCAGCAGCATAAGTTCAGAGGTGACGTTCTGCCCAGCTCGGTTCGCTCGTTCAGACTTCTCGGAGCGAGCGAGCGAGCCAGCGGAGTATTGTTCAACCACGCGCGGGGCCGACATATCTTCAATACAAAAGTGCCTCATTGTACGGCCCCGCGCCGCTCTACAGCGAAGCCTCAAAGGAGCGAAAAGCGGGGCGGGGCGGCGCGCAAAAGGCGGAGGCCGTGGGGGGGTGGGGTGGCGGAGGGGGAGGGGCCAAGGTGTCGCGAGCAGCTCGCGCCCCCAAAAGAAGACGCGCGCTCGCCAGGAGGCGCTACTGAGTCGCGACAGGCCCTCGGCGCGAGCGCGCGTCGGTTCACCCTTTAAGGCCGTGTGCGCGGCGGAACGACGTTACACGCGCGCGCTGAGATCGTCTTCCTTTTCGGAGATGAATGTTTAAAAATAGCAATTCTACAAAAGTAGGGAATAGGATTCCTACAGATTCGGTCACTACACATCGAAATACGATTCATGTGTGGTGACCGAAGAAAAATAAAACATTGATTGAATTTCAATAACAGAAGTAGTCAATAACAAAAAAATTTCAATAACAAAAGTAGGTTTACGATGGAAACTGTACAGAATTTATTATGTTATCTCATGTATTTTATGATTATCATTTTGTAACAATATTCGACCAATATCTGAAAAAGAATTCAAACAATAGTTCAAACTTTGTAATAATTTATCGATAATTTGGTATGTAATCGTGTATGTAACTTTCAACACAAATTTGGTCGTTAATAAACTAGATAACAATATAATTCTTTTTAAGTATTTGTTCCTAACTTGATGATCTGAACGAAGAGCTGTTATTCGTTTTCTGTGGTCACAAACTGCGTCAAGGCTACGTTACTGAAGTAATCAATTCGCTCCAAACGCCAAGGAATATTGTCGAAGGAAGACTTGTTGATGCATGAAATTGCGCACCCACAAATGGCCAATGAAATGGTTGAAACGGTTGACCGTTTAGGTTTTGAGGTGCTCGAATACTCGACCTACAGCTTAGATCTCGCTCCATCACACTCCTATCTCTTTGAACGTCTCAAAGATACTTTAGGAGGTCGGCGATTTTCTACCGATAATGAAGTTTAGGCAGCGGTGCTTTGATGGTTTTCGGTCAAACAAAACTTGTTTTGGCTGGAATGCGCAAGCTGGGGTACTGCTGAACAAAGAGCATTGAGAAGGAAGAAGGCTAGGTAAATAACTGATTTTTCACCCCTACTTGTGTGCAAATCTTTTTGAAAAAAGTGCGGATAATTTTTGACATTCCCTCGGGTGTAAAGAAAAAATGAAAGACACTTTCCAGAGAATTTTGAACAAGTTCCAGTTAATCATGAAATGTGACCTCAAAAAAGTAGAAAATATATTTCGAATTCCTAGATTTGTAAGGGCGGATAGACGAACGGGCGAATTGACAGACGAGTAGAGAAATGTTTTGAAACAAAAATTGTTTCTGTACAAGGACTCTTTATTTCTCTGTCAAATTTTATCAAATTATTTGAACTGAATTCATTGATTAGTCAATTTTGTGAGTTTCGTCGTAGTTTATAGTTACTTTTGTGATTAAACGATGCGATCCAGGGGTTTATAACAACTAGAGACAAAACATCAATAATTTATGACAGACGATTAGAATTGTTTTTTCTGAAATTAAATTTTTGCTGCATGTGCAATCATTTATTCGTTTTTCTGTACTTTATTCTTCTATCCATAAAAGAGTGCTTTTTCTAAATTATGTACAAAACGGTTTCGATATTCTCATGTATAAGGTCTTCGTGCAGATGCCATTGTTCCGAGTTCGTTTATTAATCACATAGAACACGTAGAGCATTCACCCTCGTGTACGTACGTGCTGACGTGTGCTGTATGTATAGTAGTGCTGAACACTTACAGCATTCAGCCTCTTGGCTTCAGTATTCCTCGTGCTCCTCAGGAACACACAAACTATTGTTCAAGTGGGCTCGTTGGTCAGTCGCTCTGCCTTCGGTGTGTGCGTGAGGACGTTCCCAACTGTCAACTGCACTGATGGCCTTCATCGACACATGACCACAAATATTAGATGCTCGTATTTTTGTCAGCAGCCCCTGCTAGCATTATTTTGCTATCAAATTCATGTGTTTAGTGGTTTGGTTGGTAATGTGTAAATGTTGTTCATTTACTCTACAATTTGTAAAATCATATTTTACCAAGCATCGGAGCCTTTTCTCGGTCCTGTTAGTTTGACATGATATGTCACTTGCCGATAAATAAAATTAAATTACTTTCAAACTGTTCACTAATCACTACAAAGAAGAAACGTTTTTCTTTGTAATGATTAGTGAATTCTTGAGTAATAAATTTGTAGTTATTTCTTTGGATTAATTATTTCAATATTGATGAAATCATAATCTCACGTTTATGCTTAAAACAAGGTCAAATGATCACTATGCTACTTAAAGGCAACGCCTTTAACCACGTCATTACGATACACTATTCCCTCTCCCACCAAAAGTTAGCAGGCATAACTTTCACAAAATAACACAATATTTGTTTCTGCAGGAATAAATTCTCAAGGTGGTGTTTACTCTCGTTAGCCAGAACGAGCCCTTCCACCTACTTACGGACGCTCCACCCATCCCAACCCGCTCCACCCGTCCGGCGCCGGGCGGAGTTCGTGCTGTCTGATTCCGGGCCAAAAAAAAAAAGCGCCGCGTTGTTCATATTTCATGCCTCGCGTTCCTCCGGAAAGGCCGCCGCCGCCGCCGCCGCAAAACACATTGCACGCGGCAGCAGAACACCGCCATTCAAGGCAAAACGGTAGCCCGTGTAGAGGTTGGAGGTCGCGGTTTGTAGCCGCGTACTATTCAAACTACGCGATCTCCACAAAAAGTGCCGGATTTAATCAGAAATACATCATTGTTATGAAACGCATTTTAATGAAGTAGAGGCAAAAGCGCGAACGCGCGGGCGGAGGGGAGGGGGGGAAGCTACGCGTGGCGCGACGGGGCGCGGCGGGGCGGGGGGGTTGAAACGTGGCGGGGAGGGCGGGCGTGTACTGCATTGTTTTTGAGCCGCACGCGCCGTGTAGCTCCGCGCGTGCACAATACGAACAAAGACGCAGCCTCGGGCGCACGCCTCCGCCTCCACCGCCTCCACCGCCTCCGCCGCCGCCCGGCAACCTGGCGTATGCGCCCTGGTTCAGCGGTATTCTGCCGGCTACCTGCGCGCTTCTGCCGCACGCTTGTGGCCACGAGGCGATGGTGGCGGTGATGAAGGGGGATGGGGTGGAGCGAGGCAGAACTTGTGAATATGAATGTGAGGACGCAAATAAATTGACCAAGTTGTTGTTGCTGTCTCTCCGATAGCGATACCCCCCAGGACGAACACTGGCCTGACGTACACAGATTGATGAAGGTTTCTTTTTGCGGAGGTTGAGAGACGGTCTGTATTGAATAATCGTTTGTTCTTTGGAATGAGGAATGGAAAGAGGGTGAAGAATGAATGATTTGGTGCTGTCTGTTGGCTCATGGTTTAAGATTTTAGTTGGGTATTAAACTTCCGTTTCATAGGAACTAATTATAATTTCTCTCGTTACTTCATGTGTAAGATATAGTTCATGCTATAGTTATAATTTAACTCCAGTCTACATTGGATATACTTTCACCACTAGAGGCTTCTTTTCATTTTCGTAACGTCTTTTCTCTTGAACGTTGCTCACCCCCACTCCATCTAGTCGTCCACGTTTTCGTAGCACATCTAAGGAGAATGTACATCCTTCTAGGTTTAACTTAAAATGACAGGGTATACACAGCAAAGGTCCATGAGCCCAACTGACTTCTGGACTTCTCAACTAAGCGGGGGCAATACTCCACCCTGGTACTTACGAAGTGTCTAAAATTTGATGCTGACGAGACTAATATCATATTCTACACATATTCTACACATATTTATATGTGTACTCGCGAATAAATTTACTAACGTGCTGTAATCAGTAAAGCAACTACGGATCAGCAACAGAAGAATGGCTTATCCGCTCGTGGAAGAGGCAACAGAGAGGCCACACCAGCAGGGGGAAGTCGACAAAAGCGGAGGATGCGGAGGCCGACGCGACGGGCGCTGTGCTGGCGGAGGCGAAGGTTGCGCCGGGGGCGGAAGCAACGTGGGCGGGCGGCGCGGGCGGGGGCGGGGACCGCGAGGGGGCGTGGCTCCAGGGGGGAGGGAGGAGCCCCCTTCTGTCGCTCCCGTGTAATCAGCCCCGCGTGCGCCCCGCGGCTCCACTTTGACGCAGCAGCCCCTGGGGCTGGGTGGTGGCGGGGCGGGGCGGGGGCGGGGGCGGAGGCGGAGGCGGGGGACGCGGCACATCCGCCGTCGCGCGCTTCCGATATCCGCGGGCGGCGGCGGTGGGCCCCAGACTCGGAGCAACCCGCCCGTCTCCGCTAGGGCACCTTCTTAGGCTGAAGTCGCTTTGTGATAGAGACGACAACCTCCGACTTCTACGGCAGTGAAATGTTTTTCCAAACGGTAGATCCATACTTTCGCAAAATTGAACATGTATTTGTATGTTCACGGCGCTGTCTGAATGTCAAATCTATTCGTTAGCTTGCGCTGAGTCACTGATTTCTTTTGATTTTTGTGATTTGTTGTGATTTCTTTTTACTAGAATTATTTTCTACGAAAGTCTTGGATTTCCTTTGCAGGTATACTGTAAATCAGTACCTATTTATTCGAAATTGTTTCTTTTTGTGCATAATATTATTTTGTAACAGGGGTTTAGAATACTAAATTTACTCCACGGAATACGGATAACTGAATACGGAAAACAAAGAAAATTTGCAAGAAGAAATATATTGTTTATCTTCTCTCTCCCTCTCTCTCTCCCTTCCCTTCTCTCTCTCTCCCTCCCTCCCTCTCTCTTTCTCTCTCTCTCTGAGAATTATGTTAAATTATTTAGAATTTTTACCACGTAAAATATCCATTGTGTAACATAAATTTATTAGTAACTTTTAATACTAAATTACCTGTTTACCTCACGTCACGTGTATTTTTTACACATAGTACTTTATACGGGGGAATTAAAAAAGGAAGGTTATGTGAGATCTTAGAGAAAAAATATTTCGCTGCCTATTGCACAAATAGGTATTAGGTAGACACACATACTCGTTATTTCTGAGCGTAGTCTCCCTGCTAGTCAACATCTCTTTCCGCCAGTAGCTCAAAGCATTGATGCCGGTGATGGCTCGGCACTCACTGGTTCACGTCTAGTTCATGTCCGAACGGTATGGTAACTATTCACATCGGTTTTGAATTGACATCTACCCAAATTATTCATCAAAGGAAGAGCTTGAAATGATGTCATGTGTGAAAAAAGGATTTTAAGTGTATTCTTAGTATCATCATTAGTGTCATCCATCAGCGTCTGGAGCAGCGGGAAACATTTTATCGGAGAGAGCTTTTGTTCTTTTACTCCTTATTTCTACTTGCGATATCAGATTCTGATCACGAGCCACTTCTACATGTACCCCGCATTTCGTCCGATACAACCTTACATGAATCTTTGTTTCAATAACTGTCATTCTACCTCGCAAATATTGATCATAACACAATATATGCAATTTCACTTTCAAAATGAATATTGTGCGGCTTGACAGTAAGTAAATCTCCAACTTAAAGTCAAGCCTCTTACTTCCTTTTCCATATCACGGAAAATCCGTTTTGCAAACACATGATATAAAGATACAGGTCTCCCCAATTTACACAGTTTGACTGCTTTTTCGTTTCTCGGTTAATTTTTCTTTCTGAACGAATATATTGATTTCTATTGCAAATAATAAACAGTTTACATGGTTCTAAGGCGTTTCTATGCTTCTGCAATGCAAATTTTTGCCTAGAAAGCATTTTTTCAAACCAACCTTCGAGTGCTTATTGTGATTCAGCTATTCAGAATTTCCAAGTAGTTTATTAGACAAAATATACTTAAAATTGTCTTACGAACTTATTTTCCAATTTTTGACGTCTCCTTCTCGGACACTGTATTTGTTTCGACCATAATTACCTTTTTCTGCAAAAGTTTTAGGCATTTTAAAAAATTGTTCAATCAATTATTGGGAAATATTAAGAATTGAAACTTGTGAAGACGCATGCATGACATTCCAACTTTTCAACTCTGGTACCATAATTGTATTAACTGAAGTTAACCGTTGGACGTTGCTCATGACCGGCCCAATATCTTCTTTTTTTTTTTTGTTATTTAAGGTCGCATCAACATCTACGTCATTAGCAACCCCTATAGGATTTAACTATTTGATAACTATGAAGATGAAACGAAATGGTGGTGATAAGGGGTGAAAGGACGAACACAAATACAACCATGCCCGAGGCGGAAGTCGCACCCGCGACCCTTCGGTCCGAGATCACTACGACACTACTGTCTTAGCGATCTCTGCCACCGAGCCGGGCCGGCCCGCAATATCTTCCTCCGCCACTGTCTCCAAGTTCCCTCCGACGCTGCAGCCGTCAGCGCCGATGCAGCCACGCTCCCCCCGCCCCCCCGCCCCCCCGCCCCTCCACCGCCACTTCCCCGCCCCTCCCACGACTCTCCCTCGCCCTTCCCCGCCACTTCCTCGCCCGTGTGCGTCACGGGGAACGCACGGGGCGGCGCGGGGCGGCGCGGGACGGCGCGGGGCGGCGCGGGGCGGCGGCGCTGCGGGGGCGTCGAGGCGTCGCGGCGTCGCGTCGCGGCGTCGGCCCGAGGAGGCGCTCGCCGGCAATTAGGGTGCGTCGCGACGCCCGCGCCGGCGCTCACGGGATAATTAGGGCGGCAGTCAGCGCCCGCTCTAATCCGCGCCGTGATTGTGTCGCGCGCGGTGGCGGAGGCGGCGCCGCCAGGGACGAGGGCGGGGCCGGAGGCGGCACCCCTGGCGGCGCAGGCGGGGGGCGGATCCCCGAGGGCGCGCCGGGATTACGTGCAAATCTTACAAACGGCGGCTGCGCGGCTCGAAGGGCGCCGGCACCACGTTAGGAAGCGAAGGCGTCGGCGGGGGCCATGGAGGAGGCGGTGGGCGCCGTGGTGTTAATGGCGGCGTCAGTATGTGTGTGTGTGTGTGTGTGTGTGTGTGTGTGTGTGTGTGTGTGTGTGTGTGAGTGAGTGTAGTGACACACACACACACAATATATATATATATATATATATATATATATATATATATATATATATATATATGCTGTATATGGCAGTTACAAAGAAATTAAAAGTGAGACACGACGAAGATTTAAGTTCATTTTAAATTAGCTGGAGCAGCAATAGTATGAAATAGAAACTGATCTTTTGACTGTAGTGTATGTGTTCATGTCAAGACAAAACTTGGTGAATAAAGATGTGAGCGCTAACTGCATAAGAAGGATATAAAAAAAATTATATCTACTGCCAAAATATGAAAGTGAACCTTTCTGCGTTGGGTTCCCAATATGGAATTTAGTAGACTAAATTGTTGGAATAACTTAAATTTTTAATTGGTAAGAAAGAATATTATAGTAAATACAAGTCAATACTTTTGAAAGTCATAATTTGTCAATATCTAAGTTCAGATTAAATGGAGTGACACAGCGCTTGATTTAATTGTGGAAAGGTACCTCACAGTGTTTATCACATTGCATTTCTTATTCGCTTCAGTATTATTTTAATCGTCTTTTAGCACATAATTAACTACACATTACATGCCAATATAACGGAGAAAATTATAGATGAACTCTATGTGATGAAAGAAATTTGGTCAAACGTTTCTGAAGTCCGAAATATTAAAAAAAAATTAAAACGTACTTGATGCACAACTCAATTTTCTATGTATCTCATCATCATATTCTTATTTGTGTAACTTCCACAACTCCTTTGTATTCATATTTTTAGTCAATTGTGTGCACAATTTGATGTGAACATTGTAAGCCGCACACTAATATGTTAGATTAGCTGTAAACATATAACGGAACTGTTAAATATTTCTAATTTGCATACAGGTGATTTGTTTGTGAATTTTCAAAAAAATTCATGTACATGCGCATGGATCTCTGTGCATAGATTTTTATAAACCAGCACATCCACTGTAGCATTTTAAAATGATATTTAGCGATAATAATTTATTCATAAATGCGGGCTCATGCATCAGTACTCATTTTACTGTCTAAATTCAATTTGCAAAGTAGAAGCACTTTTAGCCAATATAACCAGAGTAATTTCAAACATTACTGGAGTTCGAAAGACTTTGTCCTAACCCAGTGACCACTCTGTTAATTCATAAATACATTTCTAAGTTTTATTTCAATATAGAATATTGTATTCAACGATATTTTCAACGTTGAAAAATATTTTCTGTTGGTAGTATGTAGTTTCCTATATTGTGTAAATTTGAAACGTGAGTGACCTCACCAAGAACAATAAGTTATAAAATTCATTTTATTCTCACAAAAGTGACTAACTAAGAAATAGATAAAAAATATTTGAAACATACTACTTTGCATCCAATTTCTCCAACTACTACTCAACAATTTGCATACAATTTCTTATCTATCATTATTCACTTGCTATCAATCTTTGATTCATACTGTTAAGAATGTAGCAATAAAATAATAAGGGAGACGAATGTTCATAGCGCGACAAGAGTACGGACATTCACAATTACTAAACTGGTATCCTCATTCGTTTCGCAGAATTGAGAACTCGTGCTTTGATATCGTATATTACTCGCATCAATATCATATACTTGTTAATTTATTGGTCTATCATGATCCTGCTTTTTAGAGTTCGCCAGCTACATCACCTGACAATTATTTAGAGAGGTCGAAAGCGCACGCGAGAACGCGGAGTAGTCCGACCTGCGAGCACACGCCGGATAAACATCGGAGGAAGAACGAGCGCTGCGGGGACAGCGCCATCGTGTGGGCACTTCCGACGGCTTCGACGACCCCGTTTAATTTACTGAACGCTGCCGGGTCGACGAACCCTTTTCATCGCTCCCAACGCCTCTGCCACCACAATCTCTCCACCTCAGTCGCCCTTCTCCAACCATCCCCTCCGATACTTCAGCTTCCACCGCTGTCCGATGTCTTTGCTGACACCTTCGCAGCGACTGCCGTCACCGACGCCTGTCCCAAAACTATTTCGACGTGGCGTCATAGCTAGGAAGAGGATTCTAGAGGACGGCTGAGCGATATTTTTTCCGTGGATTCTGCGATCGATGTCAGGCAATTGCTGGAACGGTACAACCCTTACAAACGGGCCACGGACCGCGCGCAATCTTTCCTTCCTTTTCATTATTCTGCCCTCTCCCTTTACTCACACTTGCATGCACTATACTACCACACATGTTAGGAGACCAGTCAGGAGCTTGTCTCGGCTGGAACGAAGGCCCGCATAGGAGATACCTGGAGGGGAATACATGGCATTCCGTATTGTAGGTCGGCACCGAATCTCACCATCCAGCTGGAAAGGAATACCTCCACCTTATTTGATGAAAAAAGTTCACCACACTAATGGCAGAAGCAATTGACGATCCCAAAAACATCTATCAATCAATGAATCAAACAATCAAGCAATAGTATGTGCCTTTCTTCTCCGACCCTATCGCTCCTGCCGCCGTAGTCCGATTTACGCGTGGTTTGTGTGGGCAGTTGAGCGTCCACTTCCATAGACGGTCGCCTCCGTCCTTATGTCGCGCCTGCCGACCTTGAACGGCAATACCCGCTATCACCTCACACCACCAACGGCACCATCTCTCAGCGGCTGCTACTCCCATTTCTAACGCTGCTCTCACCCCCTTCTTGCCGTCTCTATATCGCATCCTCCGCCCTTGTCTGAGCGTCATGTCTGACACCACCATACCTTAACAGCGTCAATTACACCCACCATTTTCATCACCTCTTTGTCTCTTTTATCCCTTCCGCCATCTCCCTCCATCCCTCCTCCATCACTGCACCTTTCACAGCTTTTACTCACCTCTCCGACTACACCTCTTCCGTCTCTCACCACTCTCACCATCCCCACTTCCATGGTGACAATAGGCAGCGCTGGAGGTGATGGCTGAGAGATGCAACTGTTTCTGCTGCAGTTTTGATTGGCAGGAAAAAACTTGGATTCGAAACACAACGGTGTCGAATTTTTGCCACTATCTAGATAGCGGATCGAATTTAGCCACCGTCTCGAGAAATATAGCTACCTGCTACTGCATTCGGTAGTCTTACGTAGTTTTGCTTATCAATACTAAGGAAATACCGGATCAGTACCCTAATGGACTATGGTCGTACGCGATCTTTTCTTCCTCATCCGTGTTCTCGTCTCTCCTTCCTCACAAACTTACACTTACATCCACTTCACGCTCACTCATATCAGGAGACCAATCGAGAGCTTAAAGATGACCAAAAATGAGGTTAAGCCCTGCATGTGGAAATACCAGAGAGAAAAAAACCAACAAAGACACGTAGAAGGACTTGTAGGTCGGTGCCGGATCTAATGATATAGTCTTGGAGGAACTCCGCTTAGCGTCGGCTATATCATGAATTTCACTGGCGGAACTAATGTTTGAAATCGTTGACGCGTCCGGGAAACGAAAGACACACTTGCCCGACCCAACCACCCTTACTCACCACAGTTTCCTCCATCTCAGCTTCCCACACCTCCGCCACCGCAGCGTATTTTTGTCTGTGGGGCGTTAGCCGGCAGGGAAGTCCACGGCGCGGCCCGTGGACGCCACCAAATACGTAATTCCGCTGGCTCATACAAGACGTCCCTTTCCCCATCGCAAACACGCTGGCTGGAAAATTTTTGCAGTTCGGGGGAAGTGTGCGTCTAACGCAATGCAAATCGCCTGATCCGTTTGTTGACGCGTGTTTGCCCACGTACTTCTCGACTGCTTGGTGACATCGGATGTGCAAAACATCATTTGCCGGAAATTCGTAAAATGAACAAAGTTGTCAATAAGTGATTGAATATTGAAGACAATTGTAGAATGTGAGACGTGATAGAAGAAACGGTGCAGATGACCATACAGACATTTCGGCAGAAAATGTGTGTATTCAGAATGCCAACAGACCGATCTCATACATCTCCTCTTCAAATCACTCTACTTCGTGATGAGTGTCTTGCAATTAAAATATCAGTTAGTATATTTATATATTATCTAATTATTGAAAAAATTCTTTGCAAACACGTAATTTGAAATTAAAATGTCGGTCGAGCAAGGTCGATCCTGTTATGCCATATTAAAATGACTGAGAAAAGGCGATCGTACCGCAAAACACTTGTGTATGACGGATTGCCTATCGTCTTCGTTAAGGATAGCATATCCTTATGCAACCTGACAATATCTACACTATTACGAGGAAATGAAATACAGTTTATTTCGATTAGAATATCACAAATAGCTATTGAAACAATATTTCGTTTCTAATATCCCTGCAAGAAATAATATTCATGGCATCAATTTGAAGACTTCAAAATGCTTCACATTCGCAAAGGCATATGGTTCCCTAAAGAACATCCCTGTACAGAATTTGAGTAACTCTTCAAGTGTGCGGATGTTCGGATGTGCGGTTCCGTCACTCACGGATAAACAACATCCCGTGCACCAATCGAGACATGTGAAGTGTCATTTGATGCGTCACAGTTTCCTGATGGGGAACTGACGATTGGTTTTCAACATTCAAAGAAATTTCCAAAAAACCAGTTATTGCGGGTTTTGGCGCTGCCATATTCGTGAGTAGGCCGATAATTAAAGGAACGTCACCTAAATAGATCGATGTAGTTGGCGTTGATTCCACTCCAGTACCCAAAGGCATTTGTCGCTCAATACGCCATAATTTTCTTTCACGACGTTGGCAACACTGATGTTGAAACCTTTAAGTCAACATGTGAAGTTAATTTGAACGAATAAACGCGCGGCATATTTTATTTTAATTTTTATCCGTAGTACTAATACAATATTTTTTAAATAAATTTGCAAAACCTACAAACAGTATTGCCCTGGAACTTTTTAAATTTGAAGATTTTCAAGTGAATACAAAGAAAACGAAACTATGAGTAATGTTAGATAATGAATAAAAGTTGTTGAGAACGTTCAATTTCTCGTTTTTCGTTACTAAGTGTACAAATACCGATTTTCAAATGAATATGACCCACAACTTATTCTTATTTAACTTAATATATTATTCACGTTAACTTACAAAACAGTAGCCTTTTAATAATTATATAAATTCGCTTACAAAACGATTAATAGAGCAACTTCAACAGTGGAAGTGAACACAAGTTAGATTGAGTTTGTGAAGTTCTAATCTCTTTAAAAATTATGGGAGAAAAATATGGAAGTGTTAAGCAAATCCGGAGAAGGATCAGATGTAGTTGTAGAAGACTTTACGGCAAAATTTTCGGAACTAATTGAGATTGATCTTATATTAAGATTAAAGAATAACCCAGAAGAACAGCTTCCAGATGATCTTTTTGAATTATTGTGCAACAATAGATCAAAAATCGTAAAATACATAAAATGTAGCTAAACCAAACTCTAACTATTTGCATAATTAATTCATTCAAATGTTTTTTACAGTGATTATAATTTTTAAATTGCATTATTACTAGTTCATATCCCGTATAAAGGTAACATACAAGACCATTCGATGTTGGGAATTTTTGAAGTATCAGCTACTACAATTCATTGGTAAGTCCAACTCCTGATACTGTAAGAACATATTTGAACGAAACTACGCGTGAAAGAAATGAAGCATGAACAATTTTCAACTCATGAAAATGTTTTAAAAACATTTTACAGCGTCGGCGACGCCGTATTCAACTAGTAGAATAAAATAAGGCAACATTGACTTTTCTGTTTTATTTGAGTCCATCCGCAATACTTTATAAATGTGCTATTTACATTCACCCTTGTTGTAAAAACGTTGTTATAATAATAATAATAATAATAATAATAACAATAATAATAATAATATAATAATAATAATAGTAATAATAATAATAATAATAATATAATAATAATAATAGTAGTAATAATAATAATAATAATAATAATAATAATAATAATAATAATAATAATAATAATAATAATAATAATAATAATAATAATAATAATAATAATAATAATAATAACTGTGCTGCAATCATCATGTCCGCGACTGGTTCTCAAATAAAAAACATCGCTCACCGTTTCTTATTCTGCAATGCACTGAAATCATTTACAATACTAACGTAGTTTCTCCTACTCCAGGAAAAGTATCCATTATTATGTCTAGGTCACTAATGTAGGTATATCTCAATTAATGATACTCTTGCATAAAATACAATTAATAAATTCGTTACACTCATTTTTCTAAATGGCATGCCATAGTGAAGGTAATACATAAGTAAAGAAAAATGTAAAACTGTAGAAGTTACTGAGAATGTCCGAAATTTCATGTACTTATTTTATTACAATGATTGTGAACATCGTTTTTCATTCTCTTAGGTAATACTTCGTTTCTGAAAATTATTAATTATGCGTACGTTTGACAGATTTTCGGGTATGAGGATAATTCATTTATTAGTAATTCTTCGAGCAATAATTACGAGAATAATACTTTGAGCAAAATTCTCTGCAGAATTAAAGCCTACTTTTACATTACTTACAAGAATAGCCTGATATACACTATAATCACTAGCATTCTCAAACGTTACGAAACTCTGGGACGGTCTGATTATGTAATCATGTTTTCTACAGAAAAAAACGGGGACTGGTGGAACGAGGCCACATTCGTTATATAATACACCTCACCCTCCCCTCTCTCACTCACCCACCAACATAGGATGTCACCTATTGGAAATGCTGATGCGACAAAGAAATTATACATAATTATGAAAGTAGAGGTAAAAGAATGGGATGAAAAAGAACGTGCTTGTAAATAAAATATGCACATACAATTGTTTTATGAGAACAGTTCGGTGAAAGTAATTGTTACACAACTGTATGATCTCACATTAAATTATAGAGAAATAAAGCAGAAAATAATTGTTGTGTAAAAATTTCATACTTTCATATTTTCCTCGCGTGAATATTTGACATACGTTTCGTTGACGATATGCATATCATTTTGCTGGTGTTTCTTTAATGTATTCCATGTATTTCAAATGTTTTGTCTTATTTCATTAGTAAATTGTTTATTGATAATGTATATAAAACTAATAAAAAATAATACATTTTTTAGCAAAATTAATGTAGAGTTCATTTCAAAAATAATTTAATTAATATGCTGACTGTAACGTGGGCAATTTTAAAATTAAACGCAGCAAGACCGAAATTTCTGATTCTAGTCTCTTAAATAGACATGTAGTACATCTTGGGAAAACTGTAGCAAAAATGCAAACACTAAATCTTTTACCTTATAATTTCATTATTATATCGCGTAATTTATTGAGAAAGCATACTGAATGTTGTTATCACAAGAAAGTCGATTTAATGACATGAAAATCACTACACTTATCTTATTAATATTTCGAAATAATACTTCATAAATAGAAAAAAAATGTCAATGCTAAGACAAAACAATCTTTCATGATATAACGTTTTGCTATTTGTACGGTTACACACTAATTTGTGGATTCAATGGCGGTATAAGTCGTGGATTTTTAGGTAAGCGTTCTTTGACCGCCTTCTTCGTAAAAGAAATGAATAACTTTGTCCCAAGTCGCAGATTTCGGGATATCAACGGACCCCAAGCCTAAATGTCACCCAGTGTCACTCGATTACCAAATATACCAACGGAGGACCATAGCAACGAAGGACACTGTAGATAACCTCAGAATGAAAACCAAACGGCAAAGAAAGATGAATCTACTCACTTATATTTATAGTTGTTTTAATGTAGCGACTATTGCCGGCAAACTCTCTCCGGAAAATAGTTTGTGGAAATAACTGATGAATAAATCTGAACTCGATTTTTGACAAATATTATATTTTTAATTGTATAAATAATGTATTTATATATAACCACACATTAAAATATAAAGTGTATCAAAATATTAGTATTCTCCACTTAATAATAATTTACGTAATCAAAGTAATCTCAAAGTAGTTTTCACTTTAACTAACAACATAATTTATTTTTCATCCTCCTATGTAATTACTAGGGGGCGAATTTTGATGAATTGAAACGTCGCCAAAATTAATCAATAAAATGGTCTTAAAATGTTTTTAAAATGTCCTAAAAGTAAAGAAAAATGACATACAAAATGTTACGAAAACTAGTTCAGATGAACAACTCAAGCTGTTGGCTATGTTACTGACGTAACCGAGGCTTCTTCATTTCGCTCAAGTGAACTCAGATTGCAAACGTTTGGTTTGGACTGTTCATTACCAGGGAATCTCTTCCTTTATTATCGCGAAATGGGCCGAATCGACAACGTCGCTGATAGGCGTCACAGGAATCTTAGATTACGTGTTACTTATAACGACTTACATTAGAATATATGAGCGAAGAAATCGATTAGGCTACTCAGAAATTCTGTGTAGAACATTTATTGCGTCTCGTAAAATACTATTTGAATCAAGTACCAATAAATTAGATTAAAACCACTGAAATCCGTTAAAAATGCAATAACAATAACGGAAAAATGTAAAAGATGACGTAATCGATCGACGAAAAATGCAAAAAAAATGAGATATAAAAATGGGTCATTTCCTTTTGCCATAACATAAAATTAATGTCTATATTAAACGGCATCGTTCTAAAGTAAAAAGAAAAAAGACAAACAATGACATTTCATTAAAACCCGCCCCCTAATAATTACTATTCATAAGAAATGGACTGAAGCTTCCAAGTTCATGAAAATATTTGTAGATGAGCGTATTTTTCTCCAACATGGATCGATGGCAAAGCGATTGATTTCCTGCGCCGAGGGAGGCCCTTGGCGGGGGCGGCCCGCGGCCAGGAAGAGCGGGCGAGCGGGTGGGCGCGCAACCGGAAGCGGCGCGCGGGCAGGCCGGCGGAACGCCACTTCCGGTGGAAGTGCGCGCATTCTTCCGGGCGGGGCGCGCACTCCGCGTGGGATGACGTGCTGCCCCGCTCACGGCGGCTTCCGCTCCCCTCTCCTCCAAGAGCACCATGGCACGTGATTTTCGCGTCATCGGGAACACACTTATGGTGGACTACATGCAAATTACTACGTGCAAAATATGCCTAGGTACGTTGAACGTCTTGTAAAACAGGCGTGCCATGTTCTGGTGCTTTTGTAATTATGCTATTGACAATTTTAAAACTCCGCAAGTTTTATAAAGGAGTAATAAGATATCTCTTCCTGTAAAAACATTTAATTAAATTTTGTTCTCTTGCTTTATTTCCAGTCAAAAATTAAAGAAGATATAAATAGATAATTAAATTATACTACCACTAAAAAAATCATTTATTTAACAGGGTTATACAGAAGAATATCAATAATTATCGGCGACCATTTCAATTTTATCCCCTTAGAAAGATATATATTTAATAACTACAATTCCACCAGTACATTAGTATATTTATAAAACAATCCAAAACTTTTAATCCTGACTTTATACATTTTTCAAGATTTCTTTATACTAGAACAATTTATTAATAGAAACATATTTACAAAATTCTTCGTTGAATATTTTAAATGTATTACTGTAACACATTAGTTGTGACGTTTTACATCTTCATTACATGTCTACGATTTGTAAACTTGACAATTGAGTGATTCAGTTCAAACGATCAATATTTAAGTTAAACGGTAGTGACCGCTGAGGTAATCATAAAGTGACTTAGTAAGTGATATTGACACAAGAAAAATAAACTCTTAATAATAGTAAACACGACAATAATGAAACTAAGATTTCTTAAAAAAGATATCATTGGATAATTTTGCCCCACCCCACCCCACTTAATATTTCGTTGCGGTTCTGTGGCTTAGAGTTGCAGTAAATCAGATATAAATATAAGTAAAGAGGAGCATCAACTTCAAAAGAAACATATCTAAATTAAATAAACAAATATCATTTGTTAAAAACATGAAAAATGTATGCATCATTACAAGTAAATTGAATAGAAAACAGCCAATTTATTATCTTTGTATGTCCGGAGGGAGTATCACAAGCAAATATCTATACTCTGGGGTGAATATTAAATCCCAGTATCAACAGGGGCCGTAGGGGTATGTAACTATGCAAAATGTTTAATAAATAGTCAAATGAATTAGTATTCTGTATCTACAAATCTAAAGTTCTCTTCGGCTGACAAATGTGTGAATGAATTGAACGACATGTGTTGCTTTATTTGAATAAATATTTCATGCGCTCTTAATCAATACATCACTCTTCGTGGGATAAAACTTTCAATGTTTCTATTAAAAATATCCCTAAAATTCACCGAAAATATCGAAAAACCAATCAAGTAATTGATCGTGTCTAAAGTGACTTTTTGAATACCAAAAGTCGTATTTAGTAGTATTAAACAATTCTAACAAGTTCAGTTGCTACAAGTTATTTTCAGATCACTTCTTAATGAGGACATATCTGCCAATTATAACTCGCTTAGCAGAAAATGACATCTTAATTTTAAACGTTAATGATTCTTTAGACAATATGCTATGTGGGAGAAACATTTGAAAGTGGTGCAGACCGGATGAGATTGCTCAGGGGTACCTGACTGGGAGGCCCTAGAGTCTGAGACCCGACTGGTGCGGATTTTTGACACCAGCAACACAGCTAGTTCTAATTCAGTCGCTGCCTCGAGGAGAATTCTCGCGGTCGGCTGCTGTGATTTGTAGTAATCCGTGGTTTATCCGATATATACCACAAACGCCGGAGCAGTCCCCTAAAAACGGGTCAGGGGTTCTCCCAAATCCTTGATATCTCACCCTTCTCCTCTTCTCTTCCGTTACGTATTTATACTTACACGCCTTACACTACCATTGGGAGACCAGTCGGGAGCTTAGAGATTATCGCGGCTGGTGCATCGCCCTTATGGGAAGATACTTGGAGCGGGAAAACCCGCACGCTGGTAAGTAGGTTAGCGCCGGATCTCACGTTCAAACGGAGTAGGATCACCGCCACCTTCATTATACTTACGAGTTGATTGATTAGTTGTGATTCCGGGTGCGGCAACTACTAATATCATCAATCCCGTATGTGTAGTGCAGGTTTTTATCTTCGAGAGTTGACGGTGATCTTCCCCAGCTGGATGGTGACGTACCGTCGGCTAGCAGAGTTTTCCTCAACCAGTTATCTCCCACCAGCGAGGTACCGCCCCAGCCGGACAAGCTCAAAGCTCCCGACCGGTCTCCCGTCATGTGCGGTAGTGTAGTTTTGTGAGGTTACACTAATGGGATGGCAGTGGACGTTCTCGTGAAGGCCAACCGGCCGTGCCGTTCGCTGCGAGTGGGGTCGGCGCAGTGCCTCGGCCCAGGCCGCGGGGCGCGCCACCCGCGCCCGCTCACACGCGCGGATCAGCGCGCGCCGCGGCCGCAGCGCTGTTTAAATACCTCTCCGCCGTATCGAGTCCGGAATTATATATCGAGCGGCCGAAATAATTCCAGCGCTGCGCCCCGAGCGCGCGGGGCGGGGCGCCGGAGAAGTGGGCAACTGCGGGGGCGGGACGGGAGGGGAGGGGAGCGACCCGTGCGGGCGAGCAGTGGGCGCGGTGGTCGCCGCTCGCCGCACACACCAACGCTGCGCTCACGCTCACCGCTGCCTTCCCTGCAGCCAGCAGAAGAACGACGTAAACGCACCGAGATTTCAAAGGCCACTTTCTCAATTGTCCTTTAAACCGTATCTACATTATCCTCTACAACAAATAGAACTTCCGGGTTTTCATATCCGACCATAATACGCCCTAATTCATCATTATTAATTTACATGAGTACTCAAGTGTTGCTTCGCTGTTAAAAGGCATCCAAGTTTAACCTTATTCCTCGATCGGCTGCTATGCCATTGTTCTTCGAGACATTAAATATACTGCTGAATCCTCAGGGGATCTAATATAATTCCGTTCTTGGTAGAATCAAACTTGAAATATTTCAGTGAATACTGAAACTATAAGTTAAACACAACGACCATAAACTGCCTCTATCTGTCTTTTCATTGACTATGTAGTGAATGGATTCAGAACATACTAAATAACAAAAATTGTTTAAGAGGATCGGCGGGAGAAATTTGAGCGCTAATGCCTTGCTAGGCAACAACATTTCCTATGGAATATTACCGAATATTTAAGGAACGTCATGTCTTTTAAAATGTTTATTTATATTTACTTCTGTATGTAATTAATTGGCACTGACGTGAACCCGATTTTATAAAAATATTTCTATTCTCCACGATTCCCGTCATGTCAGATACACACGCTCTACTTCAGTTTCCATTAAATACGCCAGGAAAGTCTCTCCACATCAAGCCGTCTCAAGCGCTCCTATTAAAAGTTGAATGTATGTTGATAGCAACCAGATCACTGGGAAACAAGTGAAGGGAACAATACTTCCAGCATCTATTATAATTTATGGTGAATATGCAATTTACTTTTTATTTTGTTACAAGCTGCAGCTCGTCCTAAGAATAAAATTTCTGTTGCAAGCATTCTCACTACGGATAGGACTTCTAGCGCGGTATGAAGCCTAACAGAAAGAGGAGTCTGTCGTCTCTCCCGTGATTCCTTCCCCCTCCAATCATTTCAGTCACATCTTGAATCTTACATTGTGTTCATTCCATTCTGCGACACTTTCACTTGCTAACGTAGTCCGTAGTCTCATACGTGGTACGTGTGGTTAGCATGTAGGAATTCCTATGCCGTGGTCTGCTTTTTCGACCGGAGAAGTGAGTTTTCTCACCGTCACCCAGTAACATATACTGGGACATTGCAAGTAATACACACATTATAATCTTGCCCAACCGGGAATCGAACCCGGGGTCGCGTCATAAAAAGCGAGCAAGCTGACCAATGAGCTAAACAAGGAGGGCATGGACTTTAGGTACCTAATAAAAACATCAATAAGATATACTTTGCTCTCAGTTTTGACGTTCTGTGGTTCGGCAACTTTTTTTTCAGAAACATCGATTTTCCCATATTCTTTCCATTCCGATCTATATTTGTTTATTCGTCTCTATCGTCTGCGATATCTCAATGGCAACATCGTTCTCAGGAGGTCCTAGGGTCGCCTCTGCGATATCGTTGACGGCAGTTCCTAGGGTTTGAGTTCCTACAATCATTTTCTAAACTAGATTGCTAGGTCGAATGCTCTCTGTCTGGAGAATTCTAGCAACCATCGCCTCTGACAGGTAGATTTCCGTAGCTTCTTCTATCAATATAAGGATATTGCCATAGCAGCACACCAACAAATTTGCCATGTATCAGGCACAAACTATCCTCACCCTTGACTCCTCTTCCCCCTAACACATCCATATACACGTACTCACGTGACGGGACACCAGTCTTCACCTTAAAGCGTGTTAAGGCTACGGTGGTTCCTCGTTGGGGGAGACACCTGGTGTAGGAAATCCTCCACAAGCCAACGCGTAGGTCGGTGTCGGATTTTATCATCCAGAGGGGGTCAACACATCTGGGCTATAAAATACACTACACTTACGGGACTAGTAGGTTTAGTTGACGCGCTGTAATCAGTACTCACTCCTATGGGCGCTTCATTTTTGTCACCTCATATTCAGTAGACTAATTCTAATTTGAGGGGTACTCCGCGAGTACCCCGCGTTTCTCGCCACAGGATTCTCTACAGGAAATAACGCCCACGTTTCAAAATTTGCCTATTTTTTAGAAATACCTTCCATTTATATTTTATTCATACATCTAAATCCACGCTAGTTGGTCTTTGAGTTCACGTAAATATTTTTAATAAATAACCTTGCGTAGTGTTCTATCCTTCGTTGCGTTCTATCCTTCAGAAGCTACTCTATGTAAGTTGTTTCTACTTGGAGTGACATCAATTTATTTAACGGATTCACAAAATTTCTTGGTGCAACTCCATCTGTCTCTTGATGGATACAGCTAATTATTTCATGATGTATCTCTCGTCATGTTCACTTCATTCCACGGCACAATTTTCATCGTTTTAGTTCGCATGTCCTTTACTTGACTTCAATAACATTAGATACTTAAAAAGTCTGTCCAGGCAATAAAATGTAATTACTCCTGATATACTTCCACAACTTATTTCATAAATAACCTATATTTCGCCGTAGCAGTCCTTCCCCCCTGTCTTCACTTTTGTCACTACTAGCTCACTGTCCATCTGCTCAGTTTTAGAGAAAGGTACACAAACGAAAAGAACTGGTACACGGGTTCAGGGGATGCCATTTTCACAATGAACATAGAATCGAAGAGATGGCGGTCGGTGCTGTGTTGTGTCGAAAAAACGTCTTTCATCTTGCCAAGTTGGCACTGCAGTACACACTCTATTCGTACGGCTATCCCCTATTTTCGACTGAGAGAAGTAAGATAGTTCTTACAGCCATTAATATTGAAGTATGAGTCTTCAAAGAGCATCATATGTTAGGACACAAATGACACAGAGATGCTGTAAAATGAATCGATATGTCAGCGTTCTTCCCTGTTCATCTCATCTTGACATTGTGACCACCTGCACGAATAGGGTTTGTGGTGGCACGCTCACCTTGCTGTGGGACAGCCGTGATATTTGACACAGCCTCCGTCAGAGCGCTGGCGCCTGAGGCCGAGGGTTCATTGAGGAACTCTCCTTCTCTTGGCTTAAACCCCCAGGCGTGTGTGTTTAGGTTTGTGCATTTTTTGTGAAGCACCCTGTGTAGCCCGGGCCATTCCGTCGGTCGTTCCCGCCATGAGCTGCTCCTCGAGCGGCGAATGAAGCGCGGCGAGCGCTCGTAATTATAAGTTGCCGCGCCGCCTTTTCTATTAATTCAGCGGCGGCGCCAGCGATTCATTTCCGCGTTTATCTCTAAGTTTTCCCTCTGCGCCCGAGCACTCCCTGCTCGCTTGCCTCCGCCGCCTCCGTTCCCTATGCCCCACGTCCTCGCCTCCCCCTCCTCTCCCCACCACCTCCCCGCCGCCTCGCGGACCACCACCCCGCCGCCCCACTGCCCGCCCGCCCGTGCCGCCGTCGCCCCCACCGCCCGCCCGCGCCGCCACCCCCACCGCCCACTTGCGACGCCGCCCCCACCCCCCATTGCGACGCCGCCCCCGTCGCCCCCGCCACCCCCACCGCCTCTCCGCCCCGCCATTCCCTCCATACCTGCCGCCCCGCGGACCCCCGCCCCACCGCCCCACGGCCACCGCCTACCGCCCACGCCGCCGCCCCCCACCGCCCGCCCGCGTCGCCGTCGCCCCCACCGCCCGCCCACTCCGCCGCCGCCCCCATGCGCGCCCCAGCCGCCGCCGCCGCCGCCCACGCCGCCCCGGCTCGTTTGAGCGAGTGCACGAGACCGCCGAGTTGTTCGCTTGGGAGAAACGTGTGGGGAGCGGCTAATCGAGATGAGGAGAGAATGAAAAGTTAGCAGAGGCGTGGTGGACGCGTGTATTACGAGTTGAGGGTTAGAGAGTGGTGGTTCAGGGATTTTACTCTTTTATCGTAGCTATCACGTGATCTTTTGTGTCAAGATTCTGTTGAATAAAATGTGAATAGTTTACACCGCACTTCGTATCCCTTACTATAGTTTTTGTATATGTAATACCATTTGAAAAGACAAATACATTTTTGTACTAATATAATTTGCTTCTCTCGTCAAAAACAAAAACATTATTTCACCATCTTCATATGAAATAAATTATAAAAATTGTGGCATACTGTACACAATGGTGAATCATGTCACAAAGATCGTTTGGTACAACGGAAGAATTGGAAAGAAGAAAATAAAATAGAGCAGAGAAGGAAGAAAATTGCCACAAATATAAAAATGTACGCACGTTAATAATTAAATATCGTATGTGAAACTGCCGCGGCTTTTTCTAAATTTATGCTAGATCAAGCATATATTCATAGACTTACAGACAATAGTAAGATACGTAACAAGTGCGGAAATCACTTTGCGCACGTGTTACATAGAATTTTTTAACGCACCATTGTGAAAGATGCTTTTCACACTGTTAGAATTAAAAAAAACTGTTTTGCATACGAAAACAAGCATGAAAAACCATGTTTCGCGCACGGCATATTAAAAAAATATTTTGTGAGAGTATATTGTAATGAAGTTGTACTTATTTTCACCCATTCGAATATTTTATTGTAAATTGTGATACATATTTGTTTGTTGGGCTCGTCTAACCAAGCTCTCATTTAAATTAACCACTAAAAAAAGCATATTTGTAGTATTTATATAAGTAAAAGAACCAATGTTTATTATCATCACGTAACTGCAATTAATATTTTTAACCACTACTAAAATATATATTCTTTAATTGTATTATTCAGCAATGTTGCGACAAACAGATTTACTGCAGAAATAATTTACCTTGTGACAATAATTTCCCCAAACAATAAATTACCGCAAAATTCACAGTCATCTATTGTTGACCAATTAAATTATGCTTTCCGTACTTCCGAACATTGTAATAAAATTCTATGACAGTTTTGAAGCAAATATTAGTCTAATTGATACAAAATTTCTCAATTCTCGACTACTAAAAGAGAATGTAATATGAATAGCATAAAATGAATAAACCGGGAGAACAATTCTCAATTTCGCGTATGTTTCCTCTATATTGTATTGTAGCACAACTAAACAGACAATGTACAATGATGTTTAGTTGATAGAATGAGGTTACATACAAACGAATCAAGCATAATAAAACAAGCATCAAGCAAGATAAATTATATTTACGTGTACTCGTCATAATGAAGAGGAAAGAGCAATCATTGAGAGCGAGGTTCTTGGTGTTCACCAGAACGAATAGAGCTATGCTGCAGTTCCCACTCTGGATACTTCACCGCTTCATCCCGATCAGCGGTCGCCTCCGCTGGCGAATTCCCGCGCTGCGCTTCCGATGGGCCGCGTCGCTGCTAATGAGTCCCCGGCCACGGGCGGAGGACGCGGCGTGCGGCAGCGCTTCCGCTGGACGCGCGCTTCCAACGAATGGCTCCAAGCGAAAACGTGTGGAAGTGGTGACGACGTTGGAAACGGCGGTGAAGACGCTTGGAGGGGGTGATAGCGGTATTTTTATTGGTGGAGATGCTACGCTGGATGATTGGAGGTGTATGTGTTGAGATGGTTGATGCGAAATGACGTTTGTGTGTTGCAATAAAGGAGGTTGTGACGATGAATGATGGAGTGGTTGATTCATGTTTCCAGACAAGTAAACTGATACGATCATTAGTCCTGTTTGTGTAGTGCATGCTTTTTAAATGACTGTTGGTGGCGGTGTTCATTTCCCGCTTTCGGTGACATCCGACCTACATGTCAGCTTGCAGAAGAATTATTTATCAGGGCACCACTCCAACCGGGACAAGCTGTAACCTCCCGACTACTCTCGACATGTATGTTAGCGTAGTGCTTGTATGTGAATAAGAGAGGGGAAAGTAATGGCAAGGAAGGAAAGGAAAGATTACGGGTGGAGCATGGTCAGTTTGTTAGGGTACTGCTCCGGTATTTGCGTGGTATTGGTGTGAGAAACTTCGAAAAACTACCGATCACAGCTGCCGACCTGCAAAACTTCTCCTCCACAAAACTGCTCAATTCGACATTGCTAACTAGCTAGTGTCTAAACTCCGCCTCCACCTGGACACAAACCTAGAACCTTCCGATCAGAGTCGCTGCAGGGTCAGCGGCAATGATGGCTCTGACCTAAATTTAGCAGGTAAGGTTGTGCCGGTGAGATGACGGTTACCTGTGTTTCTAATTTGGTTACATCTGGGACAATTGCATAAGTTTCTGACCTTGATATGGGTTTTTAGATGGCTTTAGAATATTTGTGTAATCGTAAAGTACAAACAATGTTGATCGAGAGGCAATCGGCCATCTACTCATAATCAATGCCTGTAGAAACGACAACGTAGCACTCACAGAAGGGTCTGTATTAATATTGCAAAGAATAGTGGCTTTTTGGTAATTGTTTTAATATTGAGTAAAGGAAGCATATTGTATTTGGAAGCGCTTATTTTAGCCGTGGCGATATATTAGAATATTATCGTGTTGTAACATTGCTATTTTTGTGGCAGTGGTGGTGAACGTGATGGAGGCCGCAGAGAAGCTGATTTTTGTTTGTGTGTCCTCGTATCAAGTACCTCCCGCTAAAGCCGCCAGAGCGCCTCACAAGCGTTTCGGAATCTCTCTTTCGCGACCGGGCAGGATGCGAGCGACTCCGCTAATGAGTCGCGCAAAATACAAAGGTACACCTTTTTGTTGCCTTTGAGCGACGCACATTTGGAGAATCCCAAAAGTGAATTAAGATGGGTAAGAAGAATGGCGCTGATTCAGTAAAAAGGACCTCCGAACATTTTTTCGTTCATTCTTAAAGAAGTGTAGGTTGAATATTTATATTATAATTGACAGTGGATCGAATTAGATGTCTCATTAAAATAGTTGAAACTGAACTGAAGATTATTTCCAGAGATTACAGTTGGGTGAAACTTCTAATATCTTTATATTATTTTTGGCTGCATGACACGTTTTTTATCTTCATCAAAGTATAGAGTAAAAATCGAAATATTATGAATATCTCAGCTAATTGATTCTATTAAGTATTAAAATTCAATTTAAAAATATTCCTTCAATTCACCGATATTTTATTTGTTCAGCAATAAGAAAGAATGTTTATTTATAAAATACGTCTCGTTTTCATTAACTCTTACATACAAGAGGATATGAATCCGTTTCACGGAGTTTTGAGTAGAAAGTGTGAAAAACAAGGAGAATAAAACGAGCGTTTCATGGAGAGTTGTAACGTTGCTTTCCGCAAACAGGCCTACGCCCCAATCCGAGAAACGCCATTATGAACTTTGTGAGATGGAATTTAGTGGGCGCGGTCGCTTGATACTTCGCCCGTGGAAAGGGAATCCTCCGCAGGCGTGACGAGGGCGGCTCGCGCCTCCCGGCTTGCGCCTCCAGGCTTGCGCCTCCAGGCTTGCGCCTCCAGGCTTGCGCCTCCAGGCTTGCGCCTCCCGGCTTGCGCCTCCCGGCTTGCGCTTCGCCGCCGGCGCGGAGAGGTCGCCTGTCTGCCTGGTGGAGTCGAGGAAGAATTGACTCGCGGCGCCGTGAGAGGTAAAATCGAAAACATGTCGAGTACAGTCACGGCCACATCTGACGCAGTTTGAACGACCGTTTTGGAATGCAGTTGTAACAGAAGTTGCATTTTAGATCTTAGTGTGAGACAGTTCTGATGACACAATAGAGATGCGGCACTTTTTTTATATCTCGACCGCTGTTGGTACGTAGGCGGCTAAAATGAATTCAAATTTGGCGCCGTACTTGGAATTCTATCATTTATAACAATTCCTTGGCGCTAATTAATACCTAAGGGCATAGAATTAAACTTCCCGCGTTGGACTTTTAATATTTTTTTCTGTAAAGCCAGCGGGCTGGCTTCCAGAAAGAAAGGTAGAGACGTGTTGGTGGACAAACTGCTTTGGAAAATTTGTACTGCTTTCATAGACGTTCGCGAGATTGCGCCAGCTACTGGGAACTCTCGTATTGTTGACATTTCTGAGAATCAGATGCATTCTAAATAAGACACCACGAGAGTTAATTGTTTGAGAACCTTCAGCCGAACGGTTTCACAAAGGATCGCCTCGTCGGTAAAAGGGATTAGTAATTCGCATCTTGGCGGCAATGAAAAATTAGATTTTTGACTGTTTGTACCTTACAGTCGTGCAGACTCCGTGCACACAGGTGATTTGGCGCGAGCACTTGCCAGAAATTGTATTACACCCGAATTTCGACAGAAGACGATCTTCTTTTCGCCTAAGAGAAGGTAACATTGACAACTTCAACACTCAATATTTCTTACGCTGAGGTAAACTAAGAGTTCTTAAATAATTGCCTTTCAGAATTTTCCCTTGTGACAAGTGAGGAAATGTAGCAAGACGCTTGTTGTCAGCCCGAATCATCGTCTGTTGCTCTCCCAAAACTCTGATGAAGCTATTTTGCAGCCTCAACAACCGCTTTTATCTCTTGTCTGGGTGGTGTCGTTTGAGTAAGACAGAATGCAGTACTGTTTTTTTTTGTCCCGGGTAAATAATAATGTTAAGGTGCGTTAGAGTATTTCCATATCCAGGTCAGAAATATTTGTTTTACGCCAACAATGACTATTTAGACTCAAACTCAGTCTACACATCGTCTTTTTCTCAGGAAAGAGGAAAAAGACTGTGTATAACCGACACAATGTAGTGTTTGTTATATAACCATTTTATGAGTGTTTCAGGCATTCAGAAAAGTTCAGAGATCTCATTTTTTGTAGCAGAGAACACTTCACTATTCTACTGTCACACTAATTAAAATCTCTGGCTCGGATGTAAAAGGCAGTATGTCACATTTACCTAATTAAATAAGAAACGTTTAGAAATACAGTATTTTTGTCGTTTGAATGAAAGTGGACATGATCCATATTGCTGTTTGACATCTTTTAACTTCCTTAAAAACCTTTTGAGAACATAGCTTGAAATACTGACAGGTAAAAAAACAGAAGTTCTTAGGTATTACGTACGTATTTTACACGTTCTTTTCTTCCGAACAGTTAATGTTTCAATGTATCACAAACCCATTCACTTGAAGCAACACAAACTGACAATGAGAAATTTGAATTGAACAAGAACAGATTCTCTTCGTGAAGCAGTACATACACACGTTAAAAGTATCATGAGTAAAGTTAATAGCAAGCATGAAAAAGGGGGCAAGCTTATTTCAGAAAATTGAATGCATGTCGACCACGCAACATTAGTTTAACAATTAATCTTGTTATCAGAAGGAACAATATTTTGTATCAAAATATATTTTTTCAATGCACGTCACGATTTTAATTGTATTTTAATTAACCGTCAAAGATACTACAGCCAAATATATAAAAAAGAATATTCAATAATAAAAATATAAAAGAAATTTGTTTATACGCTTCATAAATAAATCTCTGTACGTTAATATTTGCATGGTTTTCAAGAAAATAAATCAATCACAAATAAAAAATGAGTTTTACTGTCTGCGTAAAGTGATTTTAAATTTTGACATACCTTTAACAATTATTTCGAATAGTTATCTACACATATATGCATATCAAGAAAAGTATGTACCAAGTGAAACAAATCAAAAGATAAAGTACATTCTCTTGAACTCGTGAATTTTCATTGTATAAAATATGGTTGGGAAACAGTAATTGTATGAGGATGGCACTACATTGGTATTATCCTTACAATACAAAGAGGAAATATATAATGATGTTTCAACAACGGCTCAGAAAACCTTAAGTCGATTAGTTTAATTTATACATAAAGTTTATGATTTTAATAGTCGATAAGGAAAGACAAACCAGCCTTCGAAACGTCAGCAATTGTTGCACGCTAAATAAACTGAAGGGTAGAAACACATGCTCGGTCAACCAAGGGAAGCGTGGTCGAATGTTCACTACTAATATTTAGCAAACACATTACGATCATCGTCAAAATAAAATACTAATTTCATTTTATGCGCTTTTTATGGAAATGGAGGGATTTATTACAAATACCCTGGGTCCATGATAATTGATTTTATAAATAGATTGGGCTTACTGTTCACGGGCGGTACACACAGTTTGGTCTGGGGCGGCCCGCGCGCTGCGGCGCGGCGTGCCATGCAGAGTAAACATGCATAATGCGGCGCGTTCAGGCCCCGATGATTCCCGCGAAATGTCGCAACAGGCGCGCGGCCCACCGTGGGAGAACGCCAGCTCCCACGCCCTCCCACCCACTCCGGCTCACTTCTGCTCAGTGCCACTCGTTTCCGCCCACTCCCACCCGCACCTGCCCATTCCCGCTCACGCTCGCCCACCCTCTCACACTGTTGCTCACTTCCGCCCACTCCCGCTCAACTCTCGAACATTCCCATTCATTCCCGCGCACTCCCACTCGTTTCCACCTAATCTTTCCCACTCTCGGACATTCCCGCTCACTCCCACCCGCTCTCGATCACTCCCGCTTTCTCAACATCCACTCCCGCTCACTCTCGTCCACTAACGCATATTAACTACACTCTCGATCTCACCCGTTCACTTCCTTTTGCTCCTGGTCTCTCCCGCACGCTCTCACCCTCTACCACTCACTCTCGCCCACACCCGCTTGCTCTCTCTCTCCCTCTCTCTCTCTCGTGCACTCTCACCCACTTTCGGCCAATCCCGTTTACTCCATGGATCTCTTATCCCTTCGAACATTAATTTTCTGTTAACCGCTACGAGGATCACCTAATAGCAGTGATCCTTCTTACACTCAAATTTCTCCCATATCCTCACACATACTTTGCTTCCTTAGCGTGTCACCACCGTTCTATTCTCCGACCTGTTTTGTACACTGCCTCCTTTTTAACCTTATCATCTTCCCACACTCGCTTTCGACACTTTGATTAACAGTTTTCCCACACTTACTTAAAACTTCTACTCTGAGTGCCGAGTCACCACAGATCTTCTCCATCCAGCCTTCTCACTATATCCGAGTATAGCTCTTCTAATAGGACTTTTTCGCTCTTGTAGTCTTTCCTTTCAGTTTCTCTTGCAACTTTTCCAAATATTTGACCATACAGCTCTTTATTTCTCTTGTCATACATCTCAACAATGAGACACACCTCCATTACATCCAACTGCAATACAATTTGTTACAAAAGCATTCAAAGGTCTCTATCTTTTCAGTCAAATACATCTTTACCCAACTCGTTCTTCAGTATAACATGCACTACAGTTCAGTCCACCACGCAATTCCTTTATAGACCATTCCTTCCAAGACCATTTCAACATACATAGCACATCGCTTCATCAATTCTTCACTACCTAGATTTTATTCGATGGAATGTCTAAAACTAAATGAAAAACAAAATATTTTATTATTGTCTCGTCCATTTTTCTACTCACGTGTAATCAAGAGTAATCAAGGATGACGAACATGACGAGTTGTAGGAGCTTTCTACTATCAAAAACCATGCAGACGACAGCGAAACCATATTTATTTATCTGCTGGAATAGTCTATTAGTCCACAAATGCGTTACATCTACTAGGGAAATTGGGTAAGGGAATTGCACGTATGTGGTCAAGCACAAACATACATTCATGCTGTAGACGGAATTTGAACCCGCGATCTTTCCAATGGAGGCAACCACAGTGCCCCTCCCTAAGGAACATCGGCAACCGGTACCGTCTGGCAAATGATTAATGTCGAACAGTTAAGCAAATTAATAAATAAAACATGGAATACGCTGCATAATTGGTCATGATTCAAGAATCCATATCAAGGTGATGTAAATAATTAGCTATTAGCTCTATTTAGCGAAATAATCGCTAATCTGAAAGGCCCATTTGAAACGCTGTTCTCATCAATTTCAAAGTCGACGGCAAGTCTTCGACCTCGGCAATTAGCATTAAATATCCTTAACTACAGACAATGCAAAATTTCCAAGTCATTGAAGACCACAACATAGATTCATCTTATCTTGACTCGCTTGCGTAACCACTGCTTGTACAGCACGCCAGGAAAATCTCTCCGCATGACGCATTTCTGCTTGCAACAACAATTATGTTGGTAGCAGCGTATAACAAAAGAAAACCCCACTATCAATATCCCACTCAGCCCAGTCATAACAGAAGCTATAAGTGTGTCCCCTTCACTTGTTTCCCAGATATCTGTTTGCTAACAAGGTCATTGCTGTCGATCCAGTGGGCGAGATCGTTAGGGCATAGTGTCGTAGAGATCTCGAATCGTGGGTTCGCGACCCTTCTCGGGCATCGTTGTATTTGTGTTTGTCCTTTCACCCCTTATCATCACCATTTCATTTCATCTT